>CM031686.1:424321-489321 GCA_006182925.3 Reinhardtius hippoglossoides
GTCTGTAGGATGGGGGGGGGGGGGGGGGGGGGGGGGGGGCTGTCTTCATATCAACAACAACGAGAGAATTATCGCCCATCATCCCAGAGACCGGACCGGACCGGACCGGATTCACTCAGCCTCGACTTGTAAACAATAATAATGACATATAATAAGAATCTGGATCGAAACAATAAAAAGAATAAAGTTACATTTTCAGAATAAGAGTCGGAACTGAGTTTGTGTTGTGTGTGTTGTGTGTCTGCGTGGAAACAGTTTAACAGCTGCTCCACAAAGACTCACATGGATCAACGTGACCAACACTTTTGTTCTCCTACAGTGAGACTGAACCTCAAACTGGTTCCTGGAATTCCTTTCAGACAGCAAGTGTGTGTCTCTTTGTGTGTGTCTCTTTGTGTGTGTGACTGTGTTTTTCTTGCAGTGTTTCCTTGTGTGTGACAGCTTCTGGGAAATCAAATCACTGAACAACAAACTTTTCTTCTGTGTTTTTTTTTTAACTCAACACAAAAAACGTCCTGCTTCTGCACTGGTAGAGTTCTGCAGATTTAAAAACCATACGTGTTTTACAAAGACAGGAAACGGTGAGAATATTTGATCAGTGATTATTATTAAAATGTTTGATAAAACATGAATAAAGAGTTTAAAAGGACAAATGAAGGAGAATATCAGGATAGATGAACAAAGAAACCCATATGGATCAGATGTGAGCAGTCGGGTCTGAAGACGAGAAGAAGAGGTTATTGATCCTGTAAATGAAAATGAAAACATAACCTCCATCCAGGTTCTGTTTTGGTTTGTTGTCTGTTCGTCGGCAGGATTACACACAAATACTGAAACTGAATTCATGATCACAAACATCACACTGCACAGATTCAAAGGGAAAGATCATTTCTCACACGGGAGAGGAAACCACGAAGCCGCTGCCTGGATGGTAAAGACTTTACGGATGATAATGCAAATAGAGCTGCACACAGTTAGTTGTGAAACGTAGAATATTGTGTTTTACTGCCATTGATAATTGACTAACTGATTTTACATGCTAACCCTAACCCTAACCCATACGGCCTTAATGAGGACGCTCATCTGGCTCATACTAATATCAGGAAGTTACTTCATCAACTAAATGAAGTACGATCGTTGAACTGACAACAAACCAACATTGTAACCAGATCAAAGGAAACTATGGAAGCTTGGTTCGGATTCTCAGATCAGTTAGTTAGTTAGTTAGTTAGTTAGTCAGTCAGTCAATGAGTCAGTTAGTTAGTTAGTCAGTTAGTTAGTTAGTCAGTTAGTCAGTCAGTCAGTCAGTTAGTTAGTCAGTTAGTCAGTTAGTTAGTTAGTCAGTCAGTTAGTTAGTTAGTTAGTTAGTTAGTTAGTCAGTTAGTTAGTTAGTCAGTTAGTCAGTTAGTTAGTCAGTCAGTCAGTCAGTCAGTTAGTCAGTTAGTTCGTTAGTTAGTTAGTCAGTCCGTTAGTTAGTTAGTTAGTTAGTTAGTTAGTTAGTTAGTTAGTTAGTTAGTCAGTCAGTCAGTCAGTCAGTGAGTCAGTCAGTCAGTCAGTCAGTCAATGAGTCAGTTAGTTAGTGAATTAGTAACTTACTTAGTCAGTCAGTCAGTTAGTTAGTTAGTTAGTTAGTTAGTCAGTCAGTTAGTTAGTTAGTTAGTTAGTCAGTCAGTCAGTCAGTCAGTCAGTTAGTCAGTTAGTTAGTTAGTTAGTTAGTTAGTTAGTTAGTCAGTCAGTCAGTCAGTTAGTTAGTTAGTTAGTCAGTCAGTCAGTCAGTCAATGAGTCAGTTAGTTAGTTAGTTAGTCAGTTAGTTAGTTAGTCAGTCAGTCAGTCAGTCAGTCAGTTAGTCAGTTAGTTAGTTAGTTAGTCAGTCAGTTAGTCAGTCAGTTAGTTAGTTAGTTAGTTAGTTAGTCAGTCAGTTAGTCAGTCAGTCAGTCAGTGTTAGTTAGTTAGTTAGTTAGTCAGTCAGTTAGTCAGTTAGTTAGTTAGTTAGTCAGTCAGTCAGTTAGTCAGTCAGTCAGTCAGTCAGTCAGTCAGTTAGTCAGTCAGTCAGTCAGTTAGTTAGTTAGTTAGTTAGTCAGTCAGTCAGACAGTCAGTTAGTCAGTTAGTCAGTCAGTTAGTTAGTTAGTTAGTTAGTTAGTCAGTCAGTTAGTTAGTTAGTTAGTTAGTTAGTTAGTCAGTCAGTCAGTCAGTTAGTCAGTTAGTCAGTCAGTCAGTCAGTCAGTCAGTCAATGAGTCAGTTAGTTAGTTAGTTAGTTAGTAAGTTAGTCAGTCAGTTAGTCAGTCAGTCAGTCAATGAGTCAGTTAGTTAGTTAGTTAGTTAGTGAATTAGTATAGTTAGTTAGTTAGTTAGTTGGTTAGTCGGTCTTCTTTATATGAAGTTAGTAAACATGGAGGTGTTTTTATTTTCAGATGTTAGTTCACAGTGACTGAAGGAGTTTTAAAAAGTGAACTCAGATTCTCGTCTGTTTGATAAAAACTGAGCAGAATGAGCTGAAAGTTCAACTGAGGACAGAAAACACGAAAATAAATCTGTCCCTGCTAATGTGTGTGCGTGTGTGTGTGTGATTGTCGTGTGTGTGTGTGTGTGTGATTGTCGTGTGTGTGTGCGTGTGTGTGTTTGTGATTGTCGTGTGTGTGTGAGAGAGCATGCAAATAGCCTTTAATTGGGTCAGTGTATTCACTTCAATTTGATGAATCACTGAAACAACAGGAATCGTTTCCAAACACAAACTCAGACTCAGTTTAACTCTCAACTGTCTGTTCAAATAAAGTTTATATAAACTTTATTAACCTGAATGTGACTGAACATGAACACACGTAAAATAACAAGAAAGAAGAAGAAGAAATGTAACAATTTATATTAAAACACAACACACACACACACGCACACACACACACACACACACACACACACACACACACACACACACACACACACGCCCAAAGTTGAGACCAAAAACACCTTGAGCGCCCCCTGGTGGCTGGATGCAGTATAGGTTATAAACCCTCAACCCAAAATAGACGTTAAATAAATGTTTGTAAAGATGTTTCTGTCATTTCAGGTCGTTCTTATCACTCTGGTGTTTGTTCAAGTTTCTGATCAGTTTGGTTTTATTAGTTATTTTGATGATATAAGAACAGGCTGAGACGTCATGATTGACAGCTGAGTCTGACTCCTGATTGGTCGAGGGGCGGCTCCACTCCACGATCAGCACAGACTCTGACACCAAATGACGTCATCACCACAAGATGGCAGAGTTCAGTTCTGACATGTTCTGGTTTGTTTGCTGGAGACGTGTCGTTGTCTTTATTTAAAATCTGAACCTTGTTTCTCTGTCAGTGATTATTAACAGGGTTTCATGTCCCTGTTCATAGTTTTATTGTTTTGGAGGGTGAAGAGCAGAGGATGTTGCACTTTGTTAAGATCTATGAGACAAATTGTGATTTCTGAATATGAGCTATACAAATAAAAATGGATTGATTGAATATTCAGCCGTGGTGTCGACTCCTTATTTCACTCTAAACGTGACTTTAATCATACACAAGACAAAAGGGGACATGTTGACCCCCTGAGGACCAATGGTGACGGGTCATACCTGGAGGTGGCTCCTCTGATTGGTGGAAACCTTTACATGATGAAACATGGTCTAATAAAGTTATTTCAGCTGATGCACAGGTCGAGGGATCCTTCAAGTTATTTTCAGTTTAAGTTTATTAAAATACGACAAAAGAAGAACAGAACACGTGAACATGTGTTGATGAAATGTTTCAGCTACAGAAGATATGAATGAAGAAAGTAAAACACAACAAACAGATGAACTGAAGAGATGTAATACTCTGAGGTCTGCAGGAGTCCAGGGGCTGAGAGGGGGCAGCAGTTTAAAAACTATAAAATAATTTTTCTTGATTAATAAATTTCAGCTTTGGTTTCAGAAATTCAAATAAAATGTCACATTTGTTGTTTGAGAGGCGAAGATGTCTAAACATTCTGTACTAATAAAGTTGGTTTGAAAACCACCTCTGGATCCTGGATACCTGTGATCACTGGTCAACCAATCAGACGACAGACAGGTTGACCAATCAGATGGCTCGGTGTGACTTGTCTCCATGTGTAATAGATTACATGTTGGTACACCTGGGACACGCCGCTGACGTCAGCTGAGCGTGGCGACCTCGCCTCAGATGACCTCATCAATGATCAACATGTGACCTCATCCAGAGCAGCAGAGGTCAGGACCGAAACAAAACAAATAGTTTATTTTAACTACGATTAAAAATTGTTGTAGATTTCAAACATCAGATCTAGAGAGACACTGAAAATGAAAGTTATAAATGTAATTTGACGTTTTAACAAATAACAATTATCGGCTGGTGATCGGAGATTTGAGGAGCAGACATCAGCGAGTCCGACCCTCACACAGGAAGTGAGGTCACTGCGACCTGTGAAAGACCAGGAGGTTCGACACACGCGATGCAGGAAGTGTGTCCCAGGTGTTTATCTACATATGTGTGTGTTTGTGTGTGTTCGAGGTGGGTGTGTTACTGTGTGTGTTTAAGTTGTGTGTGTTACTATCTGTGTCTACTGTGTGTGTTTATGTTGTGTGTGTTACTATCTGTGTTACTGTGTGTGTTTATGTTGTGGTGTGTTACTATCTGTGTTACTGTGTGTGTTTATGTTGTGTGTGTGTTACTATGTGTGTTACTGGGTTGGGTTTTAAATCTGGCGGCGGTTGGTCCTGGATCTCCTCTTAGATGTTCGATTCCTCACCACAGCTTTGGGCTGAGGAATGATTGGCTGAGGCGGGAGGGCGGGGCTTTCGATGACATGGGCGGGGCTGATGGGAAGACGGGCGGGGCTCTGGTAGACGTGTGGGGGGGGCTGTTGTGGTTTGGGGGCGCTCTGAGGTTTGGCCGAGCGAGAGCCGAACCTTTTCCTCCCTTTCTCCTCGGACTCGGAGCTTTTGTCCTCTGCAAGAAAAACAGGTTAAAAGTCTTTCATTTGAAACTTTACCAAAGTAATTGATTGGTACCAATCAACCAATCAACCAATCAACCAACCAACCAATCAACCAACCAACCAATCAACCAACCAACCAACCAACCAATCAACCAATCAACCAACCAACCAATCCAACCAATCACAACCAATCAACCAACCAACCAACCAACCAACCAACCAACCAACCAATCAACCAATCAACCAACCAACCAATCAACCAATCAACCAACCAACCAACCAATCAACCAACCAATCAATCAACCAATCAACCAACCAACCAATCAACCAATCAACCAATCAACCAACCATCAACCAACACAACCAATCAACACCAACCAATCAACCAACCAACCAACCAACCAACCAACAACCAACACCAATCAACCAACCAATCAACCAACCAACCAACCAACCAACCAATCAACCAATCAACCAACCAACCAACCAACCAACCAATCAATCAACCAACCAACCAACCAATCAACCAATCAACCAATCAACCAATCAACCAACCAATCAACCAACCAACCAACCACCAACACAACCTACCAATCACCACCAACACATCAACCACCAATCAACCATCACCAATGCATCAACCAATCACCAACCAACACCACCAATCATCAACCAATCAACCAATCAACCAATCAACCAATCAACCAACCAATCAATCAACCAATCAACCAATTAATCTGTGGATTTAAGAGGTTGAAGAAAAGAATGGACGTACCAGGCGCTGTCACCTGATTGGCTGCTGGAGCTACAAACAAATACACAGTGAGTGAGGGAGTGAAGGAGTGAAGGAGTGAAGGAGTGAATGAGTGAAGGAGTGAAGTGAGTGAAGGAGTGAGTGAGAGTGAGTGAGTGAGTGAAGGAGTGAGTGAGTGAAGGAGTGAGTGAGGAGTGAGTGAGGGAGTGAGTGAAGGAGTGAGGGTGAGGAGTGAGGATGTGAAGGAGTGAGTGGAGTGACGTGAGGCGTGAGTGCAGTGAGTGAGTGGTGAGTGAGTGGGTGAGTGCAGTGAGTGAGGGTGCGTGAGTCGGTGAGGCGTGCAGTGGAGTGCGGGTGCGTGACGTGGTTGCGTGGTGCAGTGCGTGGCGGCGTGCGCGGAGTGCGTGCAGGCGTGCAGGCGTGAGGCGTGCGGCGGAGTGAGTGCGTGCGTGCAGTGCGTGCGGCGTGAGGGTGCGTGCGTGCGTGGTGCGTGCGTGTGCGTGCGGGTGGTGCGTGCGGCGTGCGTGCGTGCGTGCGTGCGTGCGTGCGGCTGCGGCGTGCGTGCGGCGTGCGTGCGTGCGTGTGCGTGCGTGCGTGCGGTGCGTGGTGGTCGGTGGTGCGTGCGTGCGTGCGTGGGCGTGCGTGCGGCGTGCGGCGTGCGTGCGTGCGTGCGTGACGGCGTGCGTGTGCGTGCGTGCGTGCGTGCGTGGTGCGTGCGTGCGTGCGTGCGTGCGTGCGTGGTGCGTGCGTGGTGCGTAGCGTGCGGCGTGCGTGCGTGCGTGCGTGGTGGTGCGTGCGTGCGTGGGCGTGCGGTGCGGTGTGCGGCGTGCGTGCGTGGGCGTGGCGTGCGTGCGTGCGGCGTGCGTGCGTGCTGGGCGTGCGTGCGTGCGTGCGCGTGCGTGCGTGCGTGCGGGTGGCGTGCGGCGTGCGTGGTGCGGGTGCGGGGTTGCGTGTGCGTGAGTGCGTGCTAGCGGCGTGCTGCGCGTGCGTGAGTGCGTGCGTGCGGCGTGCGTGCGTGCTTGTGCAGTGAGTGGTGCGGCGTTGGACGGGCGTGTGGTCCCGTGCGCTGATGGTCTCTTGGTTGCCGCTGTGCGCGTCTGCTGCTGGTGCTGATGAGTCACTCAATCATGCACATTCACTGTGTTGTCCTGCTGTCTGTGGGCAAAACAACCACACATTCACTAGTCACACTGCCTGCTTGACACATGAAGGTGAGCTGGTGAACATATCAGTGGTTGAACATGTCATGCTCCTACCTGAAGGTCCTCCTCCTACATTCTGAGCTTCATCTAAAAACAAAGAGACTCATGTTAAACATCTGGAGAACCGTCTCAAACACACCTGGCTGATAATGGGGGGGGGGGGGGGGGGGGGAGACTGCTCTCTGATTGGTTGATTACAGCCCCATGATTAATGAAGTGCTGAGAACAAACATTTGACGCAGTCACGAAGTTGACCAGTAGATGTCAGAATATCACAGGTAACATAAAGTCTTCACTCCAGAAGCTGAAGACATCATGTCTTTGGTCTGTATTTATCTGTGTGTGTGTGTGTGTGTGTGTGTGTGTGTGTGTGTGTGTGTGTGTGTGTGTGTGTGTGCGTGTGTGCGTGTGTGCGTGTGTGCGTTGTGTGTGTGTGTGTGTGTGTGTGTGTGTGTGTTGTGTGTGTGTGTGTGTGTGTGTGTGTGTGTGTGTGTGTCTGTGTCTGTGTGTGTGTGTGTGTGTGTGTGCTGCAGATTCAGCAGAGAATTCTGTGTTAATCACCATCACAGAACATTAAACTCTGTTTTCACACGTCATATTGTATTCATATTATTCATGTTATTAAAATATACTCGACAGATTCCTTGCAGAGTTTTCCGGGTCTTACCGGGCTGATCAGGAGAGATGGCGTTCACACCCTCTGAAACAACAACAACAACAACAACTGTTTTCTTCACAGTCAGAACTGAAGGTGATGCTGTTTATGAACTGTCTCTGTAAACTGATCATGTGATGATATATTAAAGTAAACACTTAATGTACAAGTTAAACATTTTAATAGGCTGAAGGTGTATTGTTGATTGATTTCATTCTTTCAGGAAGAAAATCTTTAGGTAGTTTTTGTATATCAGACATTTGATTTGATCGTGGTGTTCTGGCTGCATTAGCATTACCTATCATTTTAATGCAAATATGCAGAAGATATAAATTGTGTATGTCTGTATAATTTATCATATTATCCTATTTATAATGAATGATAATCGACATTTGGAAAATTTAAAAAATGGATTTAAAAAAAACATCTTTTAGGTCAGAGATTAAAAACCAGGGAGCCGGAGAGAGTTCGAGATGTGGAAGTGATTTTTATCCTCACCAAAGTTTTTTTTCTAAATTTCTCTTTAAGAATCAAAGAACATTTTGAAGTTACGATGAAACTGAAATGTTGATTTATGTCCAATTCTGATTAAAATGAATATTCAGAAATGAATCAGTCAGACTCACGTGTGGGAGCTTCATCAGACGTAGAGTCTTTGTCTAACAGGGGAGACAGAAACAGGTGAGAGGACAGACGGGTTCAATATATCAGCCAATCAGTGATCAGAGACACGCGTGTGCTCACCTGTTGACGTGGCGCGTATTCCAACATCTGCAAACACAAAACAGTCACATTACCTGTCAATCAAACTGGGATTTATTAAGGTGAACGGATATTGATCAGATGAATTTAAATCGAACCGTTGGAGTCGAGTTCTCCATCCACCAGCAGGACGAACAGAGAGAACCCAAGGACAACGCTCCTGCAACAGAAACACATGTGGTGGATATAATATATATAATATATAACAGAGACTGTATATACAGATGATCAGTGACTGTATATACAGATGATCAGTGACTGTATATAAAGATGATCAGTGACTGTATATACAGATGATCAGTGACTGTATATAAAGATGGACGACACATCTCCACATTCTCCTGTTATATAAAATGTCCCATCTGCTAACATGGAGGAGGTTTATGGCCTACACTGCAGCCAGCCACCAGGGGGTGCTCAAGATGGTTTGGCTTCACTTAAGGGAGCCATCATGTCGTCCATCTTTATTAACAGCCTGTGATATTTACACACGTTAACACAGTGAACACATGAAACTGACCCAGAGAGCGAAGACCTACCTTATGAACATGATGCTGTGCGGTCAGGCAGGTCCCAGGTCAGTGCGACAGGCAGGTGATGGTCAGACAGGTGAAGGTCAGACAGGTGAAGGTCAGACAGGTGGTGGTCAGACAGGTGATGGTCAGACAGGTGGTGGTCAGACAGGTGAGTGGTTCAGTTCTTCAGGTTCTGAGCTTCCGAGCGTCAGCGGTGGTTTATATATCGGCCTAAATGTCACCGCCACAGAGGACGGACCACAGAGAGAGGCTGTTCCCTGTGTGTGTGTGTGTGTGTGTGTGTGTGTGTGTGTGTGTGTGTGTGTGTGTGTGGTGTGTTGTTGTTGTGTGTGTGTGTGTGTTGTGTGTGTGTGTGGTGTGTGTCGTTATTGTGTGTGTGTGTGTGTGTGTGGTTTTGTGTGTGTGTGTGTGTGTGTGTGTGTGCGTTATTGTGTGTGTGTGTGTGTCTCTATCCTTTTGTCGTCACTTTGTGTTTGTTGGATATTTTAAGAACAAAACACTCAAATATAATAATAAATATTATTGTATAAATAAAGTATATTAATAATCTTCACTAACAGAAATCATTGCACACAGATGTGCTCAGTGTGAAGCGGAGGTAAAAGGGTCTTAGCGTCCTGACGGTTCAGGGAATCCCCCTCAACAATCACACAGTGATTCATTAGCAGCAGGTCGAGTTTCAGCAGAATCAGATCCACCTGATAGAACCTGGAGAACAATCAGAGCAGAACAATGACGCTGATCTGGAACCTGAACCTCCACTGATCCACTACACACCAGCAGGAAAGCACACTCACACGGTTTGACTCAGAGTCAGTGACTTGCCGGGTTACTGTGGCAGCTTCCAATCAGAAACAAGTCACCTTTCAGAATTCACAAAGCCTTCTTATGGTTAAAGGTCCAGTGTGAACGGTTCAGGTGAAAGGTTCTGTTGGCAGACATTTCACACAAAATAATCCTCGTGCTGTTTTCACTTGTTTCATCTAAATTGTACAAATTGTTGTTTGGGCCCTTATATTTACATATTTATATTTATATACTTCATATTTACATACTTCATATCTACAAACTTTATATTTACATACATTATTTTTACATACTTTATATTTAAACACTGTGTGTGTTTGTGTGTGCACGGTTGCAATAAAAGCAGGGGGAATGGTTTCTATCCCTAGACATCCACCCACACACACAGTGATAATGGTGGGGGGGCAGTCGGGGCGTATTGGGGGGGGTCGTGTGGTATTTGAGTATCAAAGCCTCTTCTGTCTGAAAACGTCTTTCTGTGTAAACGGAGTCGGTTGAATGCTGAAGAAGCTTTTTCAGGCAGCGCTGCTTCATTCAGCCGACGCTTTGAAACACGGTAAGGTCAGATTTACATGTTTATAGAGCTTCCATCCATTAATCAGTCCATCCCTCCTTTCATCCCTCCGTCCCTCTGTCTCCACGTCCCACAGGACGGAGAATGGACCTGGAACAGAGGACGACTGTAAAATAACGTCTCTTCACACAATGTTGGCTAAAAAACTAGTTTTAAATATTGACTGTGAGCGTAGGTCACAGGAAGCGCATAAAGGACATACAGGAAGTAAAGACATTAGCTGTGACCCAGATCAGGAAGCTGCTTTTCAAAGACGGACTCGTCACAGTGGTGTGACGAGTCCGTCCCTTTTCGAAGGTTCCTTTCAAAGACAAATGAGTCCTTCCATCCCTGAGCAACGAAGGCTGCCACCGATCCAAGCTAACCAGCTAGCCATGCGGGTGGCTGAGGCCGTGCAAGGTAGCTAACGGTGCGATGTAATGACTCTGTTGACCGGACCTCAGCCTTCGCAGGCTACATGGTCTACGAATGAGGCCCCTGAACTTGGACCCAACTAGTTTTTGAGGTCAGACCATGGACTTCACAAACAAGCTGTCCTCCTCCTGCCTCTCCCAGGAGTCATGTGTGCTGTTGACAAATGTAACGAGGTTGCTGTGCGCGCCGCCAACCTGAAGTTAGCTGACGACGCAATGTGTCAACTGCCAAGTAGAGTGGAACCGGGACAAGTGTCGGACTTTAGAGCCCGATAAACTGCGCTGTTGTTCTTGTTGTGACTCAGCTGACTGCGAGGTCAAAGGCCAAACATCTCCCTGGTCGAGCTCGGTGTTTTTTTAACCTGATGTGTCACGTGACCAGACAGGATGATCTTACCAGGAACGTAACGTCTGAGGTTTTTTCTTTTCATTAAAGTGCAGATATCCCACTGGGGTTTTTTCTGGATTCCTGTGAGGTGAACTGAAGCTAAGTTTAGACTGCTGGGGTTCGGCGGGGCGGTGGCGAGCCTGAGCGTCGCCCAGCACAGTAATAAGTCTCATCTCTCAGATCTCCATCAGCAGGATGAATTACAGACATACCAGACCGGATCATTGTATGAAACTGATCCAGGATCAGCTGATATGAAACTAATGCGCACACTGCGTCTGTCTGCATCAATTCATCTTGGTTTCAAAACACCAGCATGAACCCGAACCCTCACACGGTGACGCCAGAGTCAGTGTGAAGGAGAACTCCAGTTAACAGGTGCAGGTCGATCCTCCACACACTGACGCTGCCGTCTCCTCAGATGCTCAGCTGGGTTTTACTCTAGGATTCATTTAAACAACCAAGAACAATCCAGATGAGACAGAAACTGTGTCTCAGTTCAGGCGCTGCATCCTTCTGAAGAAACACTTAAAGACTGATGGTGACACAGCAGCGAGACACAGCTTTCCCATTCCCATCGCCAATGGGTGGATCCCTCTCAGGCCGACCTCTCCCAGAATGCATTGTGCACCAGTGACGAAGTTAGCTAGCTTTGGTCATGTTCACCCCTTCCAGAGAAAACTTGGTAGAGTTCATAACTCAACCAAAGGCCACACGGACCCATCAATCCAGTCAAGCTGCAACAAATCACCAATTAGAGGCCGTCTGGTCTACAGAGAATTCCCGTGATTGGCGTCACCAGCTCGTCCCGCCCTTATTGTTGTTGCCTAGCAACAGATCTGAAGTTGGAGATGAAGAGAATGTTTTAATGGCCCCTGGTTTCTTGCCATGTGTACCGCTAGCTGTTCGGTTGAGTTGAAGCCTCATATTCATCACAGCTCTCATTGCATTGAACGATGAGTCGTGGGATAGGTTGGGATAGCTAGCTAGCTACTGTAACTACTGATGAAACTAGGGTAGTGCGGACATATTGAGTCCTTCAAAGGATTTTTTCTGCGGTCAACGTTTAAACCATAGACTGTGAATAAAGATGGACGACATGACAGCTCCCAAAAGTGAAGCCAAATAAGCCAAATAAGCCCTATCGCCCCCTGTTGGCTGGCTGTAGTCCTCCATACTAGCAGATGGGACATGGATCAAAGTAAAAAATCAAAGTACACGTTAATTGAATGTTTGTCAAAGATAGTTTCTTTCATTTTAGGTAGTTTTTATCTCACTGATGTTTGTTCACGTGTTTATGTTTCTATCCTGGATATTTTGGCTTCATTTCTGGAGAGTGGGAGGAAGTGAGACATGTTTCCTATCTTTATTTACAGTTTGTATTTGGATCACTAACTAGTCCTTTAATTCACTCTCCAGTTACAAAGTTAGAGAACAAACCTTTAATCAGTTTCTGAGTTAAACTTTCTCTGTGGGATTTTATTTGAATACAGTTTATTAATATTCACAGGACTCAAATGAAACCACATTATCTTCAAAATAACACATTTGCAAACTTGATCTTAATTAAATGTCTTTATATGTTTTGCACGTGTCGTCCGACGTCAGTGCTGCGTTCACTGTCATCAGGTGTGAGACAGGACTGATGATTGACATGTGTCAGTGAAAACATCAGAATCCAGTGTGAGCAGCTGCAGGTTTTAATGTTCGTATTAACCATGTTCATAAAACAGCTGCTAAGATAGGCTAAGCTAGTTAGCATTTGCAGGGTTTGAGCTTTGTTTTCAGAGCAGCTGCTGAGGAGGAATAGTGAAAATACTAAATGACTGTTATAATCAATATTTTTCATTTCCAGTTACCTGATGTGTCCAGTTAAATATGTGTGAGTTCATCTCTAATACAAAGTCATAATTATTTGTCTATGAGGCATCTTTAAGAACTTTGTTTTCATAGTTATAACTCAGGTTAGATTCCATCTGCAGTTTCTCTATTTCGTGTTTGAGGTTTTTTTATGAATTCATTTCTCAGCCTGTTGTTTATTTACAGGAAAATCTTTTAAATCTGAATAAACTTTATGAAACAAACAGAGAAACAGTCAAACATCAGTGTCACTGGTTCCTCTTCATCATCTGCCACACGTTCTGATGATGATATTTTATGTTTTTACTGACAGATTCACAGCGCCACCTGTTGGTCCGTTACTGTCAAGACACTGTCAGATCATTTGTGATTATTTAATTTGTTGCTGTGTTTCAAGTTAATAACTGAACTGAAAATATCTTAACACGTCTCCGATCATTTATTTGTGGTGGCCCACACTGAAGAATTAAATAATAATAATTTAAGAAATAACTGTATGAAAAGAAAAAACAACAATCAACATGTCCGTTAGGATGCTTAAATAATAACAAAAATGTGTTTATGATGTTTGTTGGTGTTAAAATCAAACAGAAAATATGAAATGACAATTTTATGGAGATGGTGATACAGCAGATATGATAGAATCTGATAAACTGTCAGAGTTGCGTATTGTGAATATGTGTGTGAATGTTTTTAATTCTGTGCCAATCAAGGAATATAGTAATCTGGTTTATCTGAGTCTCTCGTGTTCAATGTTAAATCCAACATTCATCAAAACATGTTTGGGACACACGCAGCACATACAACATACAGTCGGGGGACGAGCTCGCCAAGAGTTCACCGTTCATTCCACAAAGAAACACGTTCAGGTTTCAAAGTGTTCTTTTATATAAACGGAGCTTTCCATACTCCGAACTCTTTAGGCCCAAAGGGAGCTGTGTTTCCCTTTTGGGGCTTTTTCAGGCCCAGACGCTCAAATTCTCACCAAAGTTTGCAGGAAATTCAAAACCCTAAAAAGTAATTGAATTCTGGAGTAATTTGAAATGGGCGTGGCAAAATGGCTCAACAGCGCCATCTAAGGAAAAGCGCCTCAGCTAGCTTTCACCGATCTTCACAACGATCGGGAAACCTGTGTATCGTGACCTGACAAACAAAAAAGTCGAGAGGTGCATTGTGAAAAACACAACAGGAAGCCCGCCATTTTGGATTTAGTGGCCATTTTCCACATTTTTACTTTGACGAACTTGTCCCAGGGCTTTCATCATATGGAGATGAGTGTCATCATCAGAGTTTGATTCCACGCCATCACAACACGAGGTTCTGTATCTCGGTCCAATCGGGTCCAAACTGGACATGACCCACGCAGGAAGTGAAGCGTCATCCTTCCCTTCCACCAACAGCAGCAGGTCCCGAGTTGCGTGTGCTCGTGCGTGTGCTCGTGCGTGTGCTCGTGCGTGTGCTCGTGCGTGTGCTCGTGCCCGTTCAGGGCCACAACGTAGTTTGCTTTGAAATAGATTCACAGAGTTTTCTGAATTTAAATCGAGTTTTGAGAGCTTATGATTATTTGTGTGTATTGTTTGATTTAATTCTAAAAGCCCATAAAGTTTGAATGATTAGATATTTGTGACTTAGTGAGTAAGTTAATTACATCGCGTTGCTTTGCTCCAGTTGGAGAGGAAGAGAAAACTGAGTCGGGGTTTGTCATTTCCGATGCGTCAGCGGCGCGGAGATGTGACGTAGATCAACCGGAAGCTGCTCAGAGCGCGTGCGCCGGTTCTGCACCGTGAGTCCATTGTTGTTGTTTTGTGTTTTCGTGAAAACTCGAACCGGTAACGGAATCTTTCCCCGTTTGTCTCCGGTCACGTGACAGGTTCACCTGCGACACGAGGCACTGGTGACTTCCGGTTCGTCCCAGGCCGAAAACCCACGTTGTATTTGACTCCGGGAGCTGTTAGCATGCTAGCTGCTAACGTTAGCCGTAGAAACGCAGTAAAAGCAGTGGTTTCCCTCCAGCTCCTGGGAACTGAGCAGAAGTATTCACAGTCTGTACTTTATACTGCAACACGTGTAGAATACTCCTCTGCAAGTACAAGTCCTGCGTTCACAACTTCTGCTCATCAGCTAAATGTTCTTCACGTGAATCTGCTGCAGAACTAGTTTTACTACGTGTTTGTATTAATTTTTACTGCTGCGTTAATGTGAATGTTGTGATTGAGCTCATGTGAAATACTTTGTGTGTTATTGTGTAGTTTAATCTTCACGCTAACAGCGAGCTCCACCAATCAGAGCCGTCGCTGCTGCCGCTGAGGATTGTGGGTAGTGTAGTTCTCCTTCTTGACATCCTTGAATGAAACACGTTTTTCTTTAAACACAGTTAATGTCACACAAACTTGTGACTTGTGAGAACAAAACATCGTTTCACTATCTCGTCGCTTGTGCTGCTTTTACCACGGATGGTTAAAATATTCTGGTTGATAATCAAAATCTTTACTTCCTGAACCAAACTGTTGATCTGTATTGTATCATCTCCACAGACACGCCTCTTTCTAGTAGAGTTAGTGATATTTTATTTGAATGCAGAACATAACTCAGTAGAGCTCCTCCACGAAGGTCCAACAGTCGACAACCACAGGTTTATTTGGATCTGAACCACATTTCACACACTCTTAAAAAGTCTCTGAACATCTCAGATTTGTTTCATCGAGATCCCGGAATTATTCTCTGAGGAATCCAAGAACATGTTAAAAGAATTCTGGATCCAGATCCGTCGTGTGGAGCCTGAGCTGCTGAGCCTCTCTGATGACATCATCAGCACAAGATGTTTTGAGATAATTTAGCTTCATGTTTGTACCGTGTGAGGAGGCGGAGACGCAGCGTCCATCTTTATTTACTGTCTGTGTTTCTTTGTTTTCAGAGAACGATGGATCTTCAGACGACAGAAAGTGTGAAGGGGGGAGGAGAAGGGGAGGAAAGAGGGAGGAAGAGGAGAGCTGAGGAAGAGGAGGACAAAGAGGAGACCTCATCCAACAGGAAGCAGGTAGTTCACTGACCGGTTATCCCTCTTTGATCTGTTATCCATGGAAGGTGTTGATGTGTGGCGTTGATCCGTCAGGTGGCCGACCACAGTGTGAAGGTGGCCAGTCACTACAACCGGCTACAGGAAGTGGGCCTGGCTGCGAGAAGTCAGAGCAGAATCTTCTTCATGAGGAACTTCAACAACTGGCTGAAGAGCGTCCTGATCGGTAACTGATCATCCCTGTGACTCATCAGAGAGCAGCAGATGTGTTCAGCTGTCAGAGGAGGAAATCATTGATTTGAGTTCTTATTGATTATGGATATATTAAAGTGCTGTTTGTTTGACTGACAGGTGAGATCCTGGAGCAGGTGCGGGGGGCGGGGTCTCGGCAGGTGTCTGTGTTGGATCTGGGCTGTGGGAAAGGAGGAGACCTTCTGAAGTGGAGGAGAGGAGGAATCAATCACCTGGTCTGTGCAGGTAATCAATTATTATTGATTAACATCAGTAACGTCCCCTGATCAGATGTCGTCAGGTGCATCTTCACCTGTTCCTCCGCCGGTTGTGAGGTTATTACTGTGACATCACAAACAGGAAGTTACCTGGGTCATTGGATTTATCTCAAATGTGCAACTTGCACCCTGACTGTAAAACAATACTGTCTGTCACCAGTAGGTGGTGCACTAGGTTCTCGATTCTTATTAGTTATTAGAGATCATTCTTTGATCTTTTCTTTTGTTGGATCCATTCAATTAATTTGAAAATGTATTCCTTGTTTTGAAAGGTCAATTCACAGAATTTAATTCTCCAAGAATGTTAGAGATTTTATATTTAGTGTTAATTTTCTAAGAAGGATAAAGTTTTGCCGCTCGACGCCGCGGAGGTCTGATCCTCTCCGTCCGTCACAGGGTTTTCTGTCCATCATCTAGATCCTGAGTTCAAATCACATTCCAGTAAATCGTTAGTCGATTTACAGCTTTGATTAGAATAAACACTTTGAAGCAGAACTGAAGGTTCGAGTGTCTGAGGAGAAATATTATAGATCAAGCAGTCCTGTTGTGATCATAGTCCACGATCAGGATCCACCATCAGCTGCCACCTCGATCCTGGTCCACCACCATCAGATGCCAACACGATACAGGATCCATCATTATGATCACGATCTCTGATTCGCGATCCACCATCATAATCCACGATGTGGCCGCGGCCTTGGATCTGCGGACGTTAAGGTCCAAGACAAACCTGGACCGGCTCTAACTATAACTTTATCCCAAAGGAAGGTTTGAATCTTCAACGTACAGAGGGAGTCTGCCTCCAGAACTGAAGCTGAGATGATTCCACAGGAGAGGAGCTTGATGCTGAAGCTCCGGCTCCTCCTCTGCTTTAGAGGAGGAGCTTGATGCTGAAGCTCCTCCTCTGCTTTAGAGGAGGAGCTTGATGCTGAAGCTCTGGCTCCTCCTCTGCTTTAGAGACTTTAGGGACGACAGCCTGAATTCTGGGAGCTCAGGGCTCTAGTGGTGATAAGGTACGATGAGCTCTTTAAGGTTCGATGCTGCCATTTTATTAATGTAGGTGAGGAGGAGGGTTCTAAACTCTCAATGTAACAGGAAGTCAGTGTAGTGAAGCTAACACAGGAGACATGTGGTCTCTGGTCCTGGTTCTCTGGTCCTGGTTCTCTTCAGGACACGTGCTGCAGCATTTAGGACAAGCTGCAGAGTCTTTAACGACTTCCTGCTGGAGCCGGATGATAAGGAATTACAATAACCACGTCTGGATGGAACAAAGGCCTGGACTCGTTCTTCTGCATCTGTCTGAGACATGTCTGATGTTTGAGATGTTAAACCAGTGGAAGGGGGCGGTCCTAGAAATTAGTTTTAAATAAGAATCAAAGGACAAATCGGGATCGAAGATCACTCCCAAGTTCCTGAGTGTTGAAAAGCAGAAGGATCCAAAATTAATCATCAATAAAATGTTTTATTTTCAGATATAGCTGGAGTGTCTGTGGAGCAATGTCAGAGTCGTTATGAAGACATGAAGAGGAAAAGTCACGCTAACGAGAAAATCTTCAGCGCTCAGTTCATCACTGCCGACTGTGCCAAGGTAGAACCACAACACGTAGATCAGTTTATCTGTGAACCGAGAATTAGAGCACGTAGATCTCTACTTGTAGAGATGTTGGTGTAACTGCTGTGACGTCTGTGTGCAGGAGGTTCTGTCAGAGAAGCTCGACGACCCGAAGCTGATGTTTGACATCTGCAGCTGTCAGTTTGTGTATCACTACTCGTTTGAGAGCGAAGAGAAGGCGAACGTGATGCTGAGAAACGCCTGCGAGCGTCTGAAACCCGGTGGTTACTTCATCGGAACGACGCCAGATGCCTTCGAACTTGTGTAAGAACAAGAATGTTGTGTATCTGAACTGCGCTTGTCGTGCTGCAGCTTCACTGGAGATCGTCAGAAAACAACGATTTTGAACATCAGTGTCTCTCCTCTTCTCCTTTGCAGTAAACGTTTGGAGGCGTCGGACTCTCTGTCGTTTGGTAACGAGGTGTTTAAAGTCTCGTTTCAGTCCAAAGGTTCGTACCCGATGTTCGGCTGTCAGTATCACTTCAGCCTCGAGGACGTGGTCGACGTGCCAGAGTTCCTCGTCTACTTTCCTCTTTTGGAACAGTAAGATCAGATCATTAATGCAGAATTTGTTTTATTGCGTCCTGTTTGCGTGGCAACATTTCTGTGGAGTGAATAATGACCATCAAGAATCAATCGTTCGAACTCTGCTTGTCCTCTTCTCTCTGTGACAGCATGGCCAAACGCTACAACATGCGTCTGGTGCTGAAGCAAAGGTTCTCTGAGTTTTCTGAGGAGAAGGTGAAGAAGGAGCATCACCGCAGCCTCATGATGAAGATGATGGCGCTGGAGGTAAAGTGATCAATCACAAACACTGTCTGAGTGAGGAAGCTGTAAACAAGCCCGTTGTCTTGAGGTTAAATATCACGATTTCATGAGGTGTTCTGGGTTTGTACCTCATGTTGATGCACTTATGTAATTTGGATAAAAGCTTCAGCTCAATGTCACATTCCTGTGAACAGGATATCTTAAGACAGTGATTCTCAACTGGTGGGTCGCGGGCCTAACCCTAACCCGGGCAAAAACAAATCCTGTGCTTTTATTTTGATGGGGATTCTTTATGCCCTCCCTCACAGTAGGTTGTATTACCTTGTGTCCTAAGATGCACTTCTTGGTTTTTAATTAAAATGCAGCTAACTGAGTGTAGAAGGGATAAGGTAATCAGAAGAAAAGATCATTTTGTATCCTTGATCTTTTTGAATTGCACTTGTGTTGTTTTATTTTCAGCCGTTTCCCTGTGAGGACGGAGGTCGACCGGCTACAGACACCAAGGAGAGTACTGCCATGCTGAAGAGCACTGCGGCAGCGCTGGAGTCAAGCGACCACTGGTGAGAGAGCTGGTTCTGACGGGGTCAGTGTCGAGTGAGGCTGACGAACCAGACATAAAGCAGCAGCTGTGTTTAGTTTCTGTGGGATGTGGAGATATTAACTGTTTATAAGCAACATCTTGAACAGACACGTTCTGATGGACGTGACTGCAGCTCCGTGTCTGACCCAGTTTGTGTTTTGTGCAGGGAACTCTGAGCAGATCTGAGTGGGAAGCAACCAGTAAGTGTTCCTTTAACTTCACTGTTGACTTGTGTTTAAAAAATGTTCATCAGTTATAACACAAAAATTTGACCTGCAAATGAACCTGGTTCGTTCGATTTGTGTTTCAGCAGAAAAGACTTTTAGACCTGTGAACCTGAAGTAGTGTTTGAAGTTCTATAAATAACGATGGACGCTGCCTCTCAGATTCGAACGCTGCCATCTTGCGCTTTATAAGCTATACTGCAGCCGGCCACCAGGGGGTGATCCAGATGATTGGCTTCACTTTTGGGAGCCATCATGTCGTCCATCTTTTTCACGGTCTCTAGTTTTCACCGAGTCCAACGCTCTTTAACGTGTTAAAAAAGGTGAAACACAATTTCGGGATCCACTCCAGAATGGACTTGGTTCTTATTTGGGTCGTGACGCACCCCTAATTGTGTGAATCAGTTGTGTAGTTGTTTAGTAACCCTGCCGACAGCCAGACGACAAACCTCGGTGGAGGTGATGATCCCGTGAAACGCTGACGTGTCCTCTGCTTCCTGTGCAGGCATCTACCTGGTGTTCGTCTTCCAGAAGATGTCCTGACGATGACAACCTGAACTCACCGGCTGCTCGCCAGCTCAGCTGTTGTCCATGTTGTGTGTTTTCTTTTTGATAAAGTATGAACTGTGTGGGTTTGTTGAAATGAATAAGAATAAACTTTAAAGTCAGAAGAATGTTGTTTGTGCAGTGACCAGGATTTGAACGTCACCATCACGACGACACAGTTTCCTGTCGTCACGTGTTCAGCTTCAGGAACAAGTTCCACTAAGTGTTGTTTTCTTTATTGTGTTTGTGTAACTGGTTTAAAATCACCGATGGTGATTGGAGTTGAGAAAACTCCCCCATGACCCAGAGGTTCTGGTTCTGATGCTGTGGTCATGTGACGTAGAACATGTATCATATCCATTTTATAAATATATATTATTATATGTATTATTTTTCGTCGACATGTTTATATTCTTGATTGAAGCAACTGCAAAGAATTCGATTTCCCTCTGATCCTGTTGTTTTTAGTTGTGACCGCTAGGGGGCGCTCCAAGTCTTTGTTCTCCTACATGTTCTCCAACAGTAAGACCGTAAAAATACAATATATATAGAATCTACATAAACATACGTTACCGGAGTTACTTCAGATTAAGTCGAATAAACGTCACTGAATCAATTAATTCCCGAGAAAAAGAAAAAGAAACTGATTCAAAATAAAATGTCTGATGATACATAAATAAAGCTCCTTGTGGTCCTTTGATTAAAAGTCCAGGTCCTTCTTTAACATTTTCCTTTTGGATCCAGATAAAAGTCAAATATTACTGTAGAAATGAAAGAAATCCATCTGAACGCTCTCAGCTGGTTCCTCTCTGACACACATCTGGATGAGTGGGGTTCACGTGTGTGCGCCAGGGGGCGCTGTAGAGACTCCAAGTGGTTCATCCCTCACAAACCAAACTGACTAGTGATCCTGTGGCATCGTGTGACAGATAATTCATCTCTAACAACAAATAATAAACAGTAGAACTTCATGTCTTTGTGTCTAATACGATCGATCACCACGACAACACAATCATCAAGGCATTCCAGTCAGGGGAAGATCAGCCACCTATGAATTAATGAGAAATGTAATGAGTGTTTGATTAGAGCAGACAAAAGACGCACACAGAACAGGGTGGAGGCTCGGGCCTCTACCTGCAGCGGACACCGCCCACATTCCTTCAGGAACACCTGACCTGACCTTTAAGGCGACCCACGCCCCGATGCAGCGTCAGGGAGCGGCTCCTGCCCCTCAGCGGGTCGCCCACATCTTTGACTCTGTGCCAACGGAAACTGAGTCGTTCAGTTTTCAGCCTGACCGTTCACTTTCACTCGGCTTCTCATCACGTGGATTCGTTTATAAACACAAGTGGTTCCTGAAGGTTCCTGGAGGTTCCTGAAGGTTCCTAAAGGTTCCTGAAGGTTCCTAAAGGTTCCTAGAGGTTCCTGAAGGTTCCTAAAGGTTCCTAGAGGTTCCTAAAGGTTCCTAAAGGTTCCTGAAGGTTCCTAAAGGTTCCTGAAGGTTCCTAAAGGTTCCTAAGAGGTTACACAGGCAGGTGTCGGACTAAACACTAGTACAGTCAAGTTTCGTCCCCTACACCATTTAAGTCTAATTCCCACTAAGTTCCATCGGGTGTTTCCCCTGGAACTTCCTGACAGGCCTTCGACACAGGTTCAGTTAAACACCTCCGGGTTTCCGGACTGCGCTGAATGCTTCGGGGGGGCAGGGGGGGGGGGTTGGTTGAGAGGGTTTGATCACAGCTGTCATCAGGACCGTGGTGCGTCCTGATGACAGTAACGTACTTTCAATTAGGGGCAGAATTTCTTTAAGTACTTTTGTAGGAATGGGATCTAAGATACTGTACAAGTTGTATCTTTATTTTAAATCTATTTATTTAATTTAATATATTGTTTGATCTTATTCTAATCTGACTCGGTGTGAACGATGCTCAACAACATTCTAAGAGACGTGGTTGACTTTGTTTCGTAAAGCTCGACATCAGTGTTCTCAGGGAAACATGTGCCAAGATGGTCAGTGTCACACCTCATTACTGTGGTTAGTAGACACTTATCCAAACACTATATAACAGATGTACTGTATATAAGACATATGACGTATATAAGACATCAGTGAGTATTAAAGCGAATCAGTGACGATAAGAATCGTACTTATATAGAGATCATGACTGTATAAAGAGATCATGATGTATAAGAGATATAGTATAAGAGGATCAGTGACTGTATAAAAGTCGATGTTAAGAGGATAGATGTTTAAGATCATGACTTATATAAGAGATCTACGTATTAAGATCTGACTTATAAAGAGACACTGACTGTATAAGAGATCATGCTGTAATAGAGATCGTGAGTATTAAGCTGGATTCTATATAACACAGTATGTATTGTCTGTGATGATCATTAAGCACAAGCCCGTGGAACAGTCACTCTGTATTAAATCCTGACTTCAGCTGTAATCGTCAAGCTCATGAACGATTCTAAAGAGGTGTTGAACTTGTTTCCGAACATTCGAATCACTGTTATCAGAAGAACCCAGTGACTGTAGTAGGATCGTGACTGTACACCTCAATATGTGGTTATGACGTTTATAAACAGAAGATCAGATGTACTGTATATAAAGACGTATCAGTGACTGTATATAAAGAGATCAGTGACTGTATATCAAAGAGATCAGTGATAGGCTGAGTATAAAGAGGATCATGACTGTATATAAAGAGGATCAGTGACTGTATATAAAGAGGATCAGTGTAAGGACGTGATGGTATATAAGAGGATCAGTGCTGTATAAAGAGGATCATGACTGTATATAAAGATGGATCAGTGACTGTATATAAAGAGGATCAGTGACTGTATATAAAGAGATCAGTGACTGTATAAAGAGGATCAGTGACTGTATATAAAGACATCAGTGACTGTATATAAAGGGATTCAGTGCTTAATAGAGCAGGATTCAGTGACTGTAGTATAAGATATCAGTAGACGTGATACAGTGTCATCAGTGACTGTATTAAAGACATCCGACTGATAAAGGAGATCATGTGTATGTAAGTGTGGGTATAAATACATCAGTGACTATTATGATCAGTGACTGTAGAGATCGCATGAGTGTATGAGACGTGTGAAAGACGTATATCAGTATCTGATCTAGAGAGGACTGTCCCAGCTGTTGACGGCTAGTGGTAGTCTGTTAGGTTATCCCTCTGAGAGGGACCCAGGTGTGAGGCTGTGGGGTTAGATCCCTCTGAGAGGGACCCAGGTGTGAGGCTGTGGGGTAGATCCCTCTGAGAGGGACCCAGGTGTGAGGCTGTGGGGTTAGATCCCTCTGAGAGGGACCCAGGTGTGAGGCTGTGGGGTTAGATCCCTCTGAGAGGGACCCAGGTGTGAGTGTGGGGTTAGATCCCTCTGAGAGGGACCCAGGTGTGAGGCTGTGGGGTTAGATCCCTCTGAGAGGGACCCAGGTGTGCAGCTGTGGGGTTAGATCCCTCTGAGAGGGACCCAGGTGTGCAGCTGTGGGGTTAGATCCCTCTGAGAGGGACCCAGGTGTGCAGGCTGTGGGGTTAGATCCCTCTGAGAGGGACCCAGGTGTGCAGCTGTGGGGTTAGATCCCTCTGAGAGGGACCCAGGTGTCCAGCTGTGGGGTTAGATCCCTCTGAGAGGGACCCAGGTGTCCAGCTGTGGGGGTTTGATCCCTCTGAGAGGGACCCAGGTGTGAGGCTGTGGGGTTAGATCCCTCTGAGAGGGACCCAGGTGTGAGGCTGTGGGGTTAGATCCCTCTGAGAGGGACCCAGGTGTGAGGCTGTGGGGTTAGATCCCTCTGAGAGGGACCCAGGTGTCCAGCTGTGGGGTTAGATCCCTCTGAGAGGGACCCAGGTGTCCAGCTGTGGGGTTAGATCCCTCTGAGAGGGACCCAGGTGTGAGGCTGTGGGGTTAGATCCCTCTGAGAGGGACCCAGGTGTGAGGCTGTGGGGTTAGATCCCTCTGAGAGGGACCCAGGTGTGAGGCTGTGGGGTTAGATCCCTCTGAGAGGGACCCAGGTGTGAGGCTGTGGGGGTTAGATCCCTCTGAGAGGGACCCAGGTGTGAGGCTGTGGGGTTGAATCCCTCTGAGAGGGACCCAGGTGTGAGGCTGTGGGGTTAGATCCCTCTGAGAGGGACCCAGGTGTCCAGCTGTGGGGTTAGATCCCTCTGAGAGGGACCCAGGTGTGAGGCTGTGGGGTTAGATCCCTCTGAGAGGGACCCAGGTGTGAGGCTGTGGGGTTAGATCCCTCTGAGAGGGACCCAGGTGTGAGGCTGTGGGGTTAGATCCCTCTGAGAGGGACCCAGGTGTGAGGCTGTGGGGTTAGATCCCTCTGAGAGGGACCCAGGTGTGAGGCTGTGGGGTTGAATCCCTCTGAGAGGGACCCAGGTGTGAGGCTGTGGGGTTAGATCCCTCTGAGAGGGACCCAGGTGTCCAGCTGTGGGGTTAGATCCCTCTGAGAGGGACCCAGGTGTGAGGCTGTGGGGTTAGATCCCTCTGAGAGGGACCCAGGTGTGAGGCTGTGGGGTTAGATCCCTCTGAGAGGGACCCAGGTGTGAGGCTGTGGGGTTAGATCCCTCTGAGAGGGACCCAGGTGTGAGGCTGTGGGGTTAGATCCCTCTGAGAGGGACCCAGGTGTCCAGCTGTGGGGTTAGATCCCTCTGAGAGGGACCCAGGTGTCCAGCTGTGGGGTTAGATCCCTCTGAGAGGGACCCAGGTGTGAGGCTGTGGGGTTAGATCCCTCTGAGAGGGACCCAGGTGTGAGGCTGTGGGGTTAGATCCCTCTGAGAGGGACCCAGGTGTGAGGCTGTGGGGTTAGATCCCTCTGAGAGGGACCCAGGTGTGAGGCTGTGGGGTTATATCCCTCTGAGAGGGACCCAGGTGTCCAGCTGTGGGGTTAGATCCCTCTGAGAGGGACCCAGGTGTGAGGCTGTGGGGTTAGATCCCTCTGAGAGGGACCCAGGTGTCCAGCTGTGGGGTTAGATCCCTCTGAGAGGGACCCAGGTGTGAGGCTGTGGGGTTAGATCCCTCTGAAAGGGACCCAGGTGTGAGGCTGTGGGGTTAGATCCCTCTGAGAGGGACCCAGGTGTGAGGCTGTGGGGTTAGATCCCTCTGAGAGGGACCCAGGTGTGAGGCTGTGGGGTTAGATCCCTCTAAAAGGGACCCAGGTGTGAGGCTGTGGGGTTAGATCCCTCTGAGAGGGACCCAGGTGTGAGGCTGTGGGGTTAGATCCCTCTGAGAGGGACCCAGGTGTGAGGCTGTGTGGGTTAGATCCCTCTGAGAGGGACCCAGGTGTGAGGCTGTGGGGTTAGATCCCTCTAAAAGGGACCCAGGTGTGAGGCTGTGGGGTTAGATCCCTCTGAGAGGGACCCAGGTGTGAGGCTGTGGGGTTAGATCCCTCTGAGAGGGACCCAGGTGTGAGGCTGTGGGGTTAGATCCCTCTAAAAGGGACCCAGGTGTGAGGCTGTGGGGTTAGATCCCTCTGAGAGGGACCCAGGTGTGAGGCTGTGGGGTTAGATCCCTCTGAGAGGGACCCAGATGTGCAGCTGTGGGGTTAGATCCCTCTGAGAGGGACCCAGGTGTCCAGCTGTGGGGTTAGATCCCTCTGAGAGGGACCCAGGTGTGAGGCTGTGGGGTTAGATCCCTCTAAAAGGGACCCAGGTGTGAGGCTGTGGGGTTAGATCCCTCTGAGAGGGACCCAGGTGTGAGGCTGTGGGGTTAGATCCCTCTGAGAGGGACCCAGGTGTGAAGCTGTGGGGTTAGATCCCTCTGAGAGGGACCCAGGTGTGAGGCTGTGGGGTTAGATCCCTCTGAGAGGGACCCAGGTGTGAGGCTGTGGGGTTAGATCCCTCTGAGAGGGACCCAGGTGTGAGGCTGTGGGGTTAGATCCCTCTGAGAGGGACCCAGGTGTGAGGCTGTGGGGTTAGATCCCTCTGAGAGGGACCCAGGTGTGAAGCTGTGGGGTTAGATCCCTCTGAGAGGGACCCAGGTGTGAGGCTGTGGGGTTAGATCCCTCTGAGAGGGACCCAGGTGTGAGGCTGTGGGGTTAGATCCCTCTGAGAGGGACCCAGGTGTGAGGCTGTGGGGTTAGATCCCTCTGAGAGGGACCCAGGTGTGAGGCTGTGGGGTTAGATCCCTCTGAGAGGGACCCAGGTGTGAGGCTTTCTGCTCGTGTTGGACGGAGACGCCCTGAACACTAACTCAGTTTGTTTATTATTTTTAATCAAGTGAATGAAGCGAGTGCTTTATCCACCACTGAGAACAATACGTACGTAATAAACTGGTAACTGGGTGTATAATCTATAATCTCTATGGATGAATATTAATAATATTTATCTCTGAATCACATGTTCCAACGGTTCATCTCCGTCACATCTTTATTATCTGTCATTGTGTATAAACCGCAGCACATTCCTCTGAGCTGGTGAAAGGAGCCGTGTCTGATGGGAGGCGTGGTGCCAGAGACACAACTGTCCTTCTCAAGAAAAGACAATTAGTGCAATTAGTGCAATTAGCACATTCCAAGGGTGAGACACTCCCTGAAGCCTCAAGTAGAGGACAGACAGGTAGAGGACAGACAGGTAGAGGACAGACAGGGGACAGGTAGAGGACAGACAGGGGGCAGGTAGAGGACAGACAGGTAGAGGACAGACAGGGGGCAGGTAGAGGACAGACAGGTGGCAGGTAGAGGACAGACAGGTGGCAGGTAGAGGACAGACAGGTGGCAGGTAGAGGACAGACAGGTAGAGGACAGACAGGGGGCAGGTAGAGGACAGACAGGGGCAGGTAGAGGACAGACAGGGGACAGGTAGAGGACAGACAGGGGACAGGTAGAGGACAGACAGGTAGAGGACAGACAGGGGGCAGGTAGAGGACAGACAGGGGGCAGGTAGAGGACAGACAGGGGGCAGGTAGAGGACAGACAGGGGGCAGGTAGAGGACAGACAGGGGGCAGATAGAGGACAGACAGGGGACAGGTAGAGGACAGACAGGGGACAGGTAGAGGACAGACAGGGGCAGTAGGAGGACAGACAGGGGCAGTAGAGGACAGACAGGGGGCAGGTAGAGGACAGACAGGGGGCAGTAGAGGACAGACAGGGGACAGGTAGAGGACAGACAGGGGACAGGTAGAGGACAGACAGGTAGAGGACAGACAGGGGACAGGTAGAGGACAGACAGGGGGCAGGTAGAGGACAGACAGGTGGCAGGTAGAGGACAGACAGGTAGAGGACAGACAGGTAGAGGACAGACAGGTGGCAGGTAGAGGACAGACAGGTAGAGGACAGACAGGTGGCAGGTAGAGGACAGGAGACACAAATACACAAACAAAGACACAAACACAACACACACACACACACGCACACACACACACACACACACACACAAAGACACAAACACACACACTCACACACACGCACGCACACACACACACAAACAAACACACACAGACACAAACACACACACACACACACACACACACACACAGACACACACAATAATAAATCTCTATCTCTGCTATTAAAATGTTTCCATGCATCACAACTATGAAACCGTCATGTGGAGCCTCGCCTTCGTGGAAGAACACAGGAACATAAATGTTCTAAACGTAAACACATGCTGCAGATATCGAAGATCATATTAAAGTTTTAATTACTGGGTTCGATCTCAACAAGTCACTGGACAAGTTTCACCTTAACGACGCTGAGTAAGCATCCACACACTTAGCGTCCATGACGTGAGAGGGAGGGACGTCTCTGGCTCTGACATCATCATGATCGTCATTCACTCGTTGGTCCTGCTGGTATATATACAGGTGAGGAGACGGGGACAGAAGGACAAGGACAGAGGAGAAGAAGAAGAAGAAGAAGAAGAAGAAGAAGAAGAAGAAGAAGAAGAAAGAAGGAGAAGAAGAAGAAGAAAGAAGAGACAGACAAAGAGAGAGAGCTACTGAGGAAACATCGTCACTTCAAAATCTGAGTGAGTATTTCACTTATGATTCAGTGTTTTTTGTGATTTCATTTCATTTTAAATGTTTATTTAGCTTTTATATGTAATATGTGCATATGACCATGTCCTGTCATCATCTCTGTCACTGTGGGTTTTGGGTTTGAAACCCACAGCACCAGTCACAGCTGGAAATGTGTCCGACAGCTTTTATAGAGTGAAATCATTTCAAATGAACAGGATCCGATGTAGTTCAAGAGAAGTAGAGAGGTTTCTTAGTCAAATGAACTGTATATGGACTTTCATGCTGACAATATTTATTGTTCTAACAATATTCATGAAGATATTAACAGTCTCCTTTCAACTACTTCATTTTCTTACAGATGATGGTCAGATTCAGTTTTGGAAAAGAAAGCGGAGGAGAACAGAGAGCAGTCAAAATGATCGCCAAGACTTTTGTCTTTGTTGTGATACTGATTGGTAAGTAATGAATTCTATGTATTTAAGTTGGAAACTATGAACTCTGAATTATATGAATGAATTCTGACCATACTCTTAAATGGAAACAGCATCCACCAGCCCGACAGCAGAAGGAAGCCTGAAACAGAAGTGCCCCAGAAGTGTAAATCCAAGTGCCCCGCCATCCACCACAGCTGGTCCAACACAGCTGGTCCAACAACTGGTTCCACAGCTGGTCCCACAGCTGGTCCCACAGCTGGTCCAACAACAGGTTCCACAGCTGGTCCAACAACAGGAAGCCCAATCGCAGCAGCACCGAGCCAAATCTCAATATAACAGTGGCAAGCTTGACAGCAGCAGCAACGGCAGCAGCAGCAGCAGTAGCAGCAACAGCAGCAGCTACAGCAGCAGCGGCTGGAGCAGCCTCTTCAGGACGAGATGCTGAAGATGCAGTAGCAGCTGCAGTAGCCGCTGTCACTGCTGCAGTAAATGCAGCTGCAGCTTCTGAAGGACCACTACTAGGATTACCACCTGCTTTAGCTGCTGCAGAAGCAGCAACAGCAGCTGAAAAAGCAAAATTAGCATTAAAGGCAGCGCTAAAAGCAGCTTCATCAGCCCCAGCATCAAGAGCAGACATGTTAAGAAAAATAGTAGAGGCTTCAGCAAATATATCAGCTGCAGCAGATAAGGTGGCTGCAGCTGTAGCTGCCGCTGCCTCTTCACCAACAGCACAATCAGCAAAGTTAGTTGCAGCAGCTGCAACAGATGCAGCAGAAGCTGCATCAAGAGCTCTAGCTGCATTACAGGTAGCATTATCAGGGGACATAAATGCAACATCCGGAAACAACACAAACTCACCATTTCTGCAAGTATCAATTTTAGCAGCAAAAAAAGCAGCAGAATTGGCTGCAGCAACAGCAATGAAAGCAAAAGAAGCAGCTGAAGCTGCGGCAGATGCAGCAACAGCAACATCTGAAGCTGCATCAATCAGTAAGGCAAGAGAAGCAGCTGAAAAAGCTAAGGAAGCATCACAGATTGCAAAGGCTGCTGCAAAATCAGGAGAAGCAGCAACAGCTGCTGCTGCTGCCGCAGCTGCCATTTCTGCTGTAGCAGATCTAATTCCCACAACAACAGCAACACCCACAACAACAGCACCAACAACAATGATGACAACTACAGTAGTATCTACTGCTACACCTACAACTACAACAACACAGGGAGCAACAACAACAGCATTCACAACAACAGCATCGCCCATAACATTGTCACCAAGAGTAACAGCAACAGTGAAAGCAGTATCCGTGGCTGCAGCAGCAGCAGCTACTGCAGCAGCAGCAGGAGGAGCCACTTCTGCAGCGGCTGGAGCCACAACAAGCCCAGTTGCAGCAAAAGCCATAGAAGCTGCACAAGATGCAGCCAGAGCTGCCATATTACTGGCAACAGGACAACCATCCCCAGCAGCAGCAGCAGCAGCAGCACTGGCAGCAACTAGGGCTGCCAATGCCGCCAAAGAAGCAGCATTAGCAGCAAGTGTTGAGGCAGCAGCAGCCACCAGCATCAAAGAGACAATCACTCGCAAGACTAGCAAATGCATCATGGATAGCTGCAACGGCTGCTGGAGAAGCAGCAACAGCAGCAATGCTGGCAGCCTTTGGTAGCACAACAGCTATTGGCCAAGTTGCACAAGCTGAAAAGACAGTGGCTGAAAAAGCAATAATAGTTGCAAGAATATTGAAACAAGAATCATCATCCGTGAGTGGACCCACAGCAGCAGCCACACGTTTATCCTTATCAGCAGCGCAAGCAGTGGCAGCAATGACAGAAGCAACAGCACTGATTGCATCTACAGCAACAGGGGACTTGGGAGCAGCAGCAACTGCAGCAGCAAAAAGCTCAGCAGCAGCAGCAAGGGCAGCACTGGGGGCACTCCCAATTAAAGTCGTGGGTACAGCCCCAGGGCAACCATCAAATAGTCCAGCAACACCACCAGTGGCAGGAGCCCCATCAACAGCACCCACAGAACAACAAACTGCAGCAGTAATAGCGTCCACCTCAGCAGCAGCAGCAGCAACTGCAGTGGCAGCCTCAACAGCAGCAGCCAGTGGAGCAACAACCAAAGAATTAGAAGCTGCGATAAACCAGGCCAAGCAGCAGCTCGAGCTGCCACCTTAGCAGCAGATGGAACAGCACCATTATCCCTGGCAGTAGCAGCAGCCAAAGACGCTGCAGAAGCAGCAGAAGCAGTAGCATTAGCAGCAATTCAAGCAGCAGCAAAAGCCCCAGCATCAATTGCAAATGTATTGGCAAATATAGCCAAGGAAGCATCAAAAGCTGCAATGGCAGCAAAGGAAGCAGCAACAGCAGCAAAAGCAGCCAACGAGGCAGCTTCAGCAGCAGCATCTCAAGATGCATGGATGGCAACAGCAGAAGCTGCAGAAGCAGTGAGAAAATCATCAAATGATGCATTGGCGACATTATCAGCAATCCCAGCAGGAAAAGCAGCACAACTGACAGAAGAAGCACGTTCAGCAATGGCAACAGCAAAAACAGTGGCAGTCATCGCAGGAGCAACAGCATTGTCAGTAGAATCAGTAGTAAAGGCAGCAACAGCAAACAACTCTGCAATAATGACATCAAGTACAAATGCAGCAGCAAGAAGTGCAACAGCAGCAGCAGGCGTTCAGCTTTCAACGGTATCAGGGACAAATGTAACCCCATCTACAGCAAGCCCCACACCAGGCAGCAGTGCAGCACCAACCTTGGCAACAACAACAACAACAACAACAACAACAACAACAACAGCAGCAGCAGCAGCACCTGCAGCAGTTAAAGCCAAGGAAACCGCAGTAGTGGCGTCAACAGCAGCAGCAGCGGCTGCGGCTGCAGCTGCCTCAGCAGCTGCTGCAGCTTCTGGACCAGCAGCATCCACAGCAGCCAAGAATGCAGCAAAAGCTGCAAAACTAGCAGCAAGGGCTGCTGCATTAGTTGCAGCAGGGGCAGCACCAGTGGAAACAGCAGCTGCGGCAGCAAGAGAAGCGGCTGACGCAGCAGATGTGGCAGCACAAGCAGCAGTAGACGCAGCATTAAAACAAGGAACAGCAGGACAAACGCAACAAGCAGCGAAGATAGCAGCATCAGCAATTAAGTCTGCAAATGCAGCAAAAACTGCAGCAGCAGCAGCAACGTCAGCAGCAGCTGCAAACGCAGGTCCAGCAACAATCTTAGAAACTGTTCAAACTGCCAAATCAGTGGCCACAGCATCCAAAGAAGCAGCAAAACAACTGCAGGAGGTTTTATCAGCGGCCACAGGCTCGACAGCAGCAGAGAAAGCAGCAATAGCAGGAGCACAGGCCGTGGCAGAGATGGCCCAGGCAGCAGCAACAGCAGCCACCACAGCAGCGGAGGCAGCAGGAGACGCAGCAGCAGCAACATCAGCAGCTGCCGCGGCAGCGCTCACAGCAAGGATGACCTCAGCAGCACAAGTGGCGGTGACATCGGCCTCAGCCGCAGCCACAGCAGCAGAGGCCCTCGCTGGACAATCTAACACAGCACCAGCAGCACCTGGGTCTGGGTCTGGGTCTGGGTCTGTTCTGGCTCTGGTCTGGCTCTGGGTCTAGTCTGGCTCTGGCTCTGGTCTGGGTCTAGTTCTGGCTCTGGCTCTGGCTGGTCTGGGTCTGGATCTGGGTCTGGATCTGGGTCTGGGTCTGGATCTGGGTCTGGATCTGGGTTTGGGTCTAGTTCTAATTCAGCCCTAACCCCAACAGGAGCTGCGAGTTACAATCAAATCCAGCTGGTTTCCGTGGTAACCGCCGTCATCGCTGCTCTGCTTCTGTGAGGATATCAAGATGTATTTATTCTTTTATTTTATCTCCAATTTATCGTGTGTATATCTAAATTATGAAAATTGTATATTTGTCTTTGACAAGTCAGAAAATTGGATCAAAGGAAATGAGAAAGGGAACAACGATCAATATTTTAATAATCACTAATCAGTAATAGAGATATTCAACCCTTTAAATGGCTGTAAATTATAGTATTTATTATCCTATTTATTGTGAGCGTGGTTTGTACTGAATGAAACTGTTCTTATTCTATAGTTTATTGCAATTCATATTCGTAATTGTGACTGTTTTTGATTATAAATTTATAAACAGCTGCTCTTGATCTAATTCATGAAAGAATGTGATTATGTCTTCATCAATAAATGAACAATTACTGAATTTTGCTTTGATCATTGTTTTCTTTGCCGAGCACCTCAAGCCCATCGAGGTTCATCGGACTTTAATGTGGGGCAGGTAGAGGACAGACAGGTCAGGTAGAGGACAGACAGGGGCAGGTAGAGGACAGACAGGGGACAGGTAGAGGACAGACAGGGGACAGGTAGAGGACGGACAGACAGGGGACAGGTAGAGGACAGACAGGTAGAGGACAGACAGGTGGCAGGAAGGACAGGAGTACCAACAACTCATGCGGACTAGTGTTGAGAAACATTGGTGAAGTTGGGCTTTAATAAAAAGTACAATGATTGGGTTAAACACGTGTATATAACATGAACATGAACATATAAATTGGATTCCAGCGGTCTGTTACATCACAAGAACAGAGGTCCCCCGGCTCTCAGGGCCCCTCATCTGGGCCCTGGCTGGTGCATGAGACAAAGCAAACCATCACTCAACCAAACAACATTCACTTTAGGCCTCACTTGATCATCCATACTGTCATAATGTAGTTAAAACTTTTAGATAAGTCATGGTTCGTAATAAACTGTAATGGGATAATCTATATTATGGATGAATTATAATATTATCTCAACACAGTTCCACGGTTCATCTCGTACATCTTATTATCTGTCATTGTGTATAAACCGCAGCACATTCTCTGAGCTGGTGAAAGGAGCCGTGTCTGATGGGAGGCGTGGTGCCAGAGACACAACTGTCCTTCTCAAGAAAAGACAATTAGTGCAATTAGTGCAATTAGCACATTCCAAGGGTGAGACACTCCCTGAAGCCTCAGAGAAAATGACCCATCAGCAGCAGCACTTAAAACACAAACCAGCAATTATAAAACACTGATGAATCACCAGGAGGGAAGCAATGTAATAATTACATCTATTATTCTCTGATTATGTATCGATGCTCGTTCAGGAGGCGTTACTCAACATTCCAATGATCATGTACGAGTTTTCAAAGTATCTAAAATCCAAACACTCAAACACAACGAACAATAACTGGTCCACTGAAAGGGAAAGTTTAAAATCTAAATCAGAAAATAGGGTAAACGTATAAATGTCCCAAAACCCTGATGAAATCAAAAGTGACTGCGTATGAAGACGTGGAGGAGGACGGGTTCATGGCCTCTACTGCAGCCAACCACTGGAAACAGGGAATACTCAGGTTTTCGTCGGTTGATTAAATGTAAAATCAAATCAAATCAAATACATAATAAAAGTGTGCGTGTGTATTTTCCGTTGCAATACTCCACTTGGCCGCCCAGGGCGCTGTGGCTGCTGAGCAGCAGGGGGGCAGGAGTTTTTACTTCCGGTGAGAAGAAGAAGATGGCTAACGTTAGCTAGCCGCTGGCGCAGAAGATGTCGCGCTCTTGGTATTTTCTCGTGTTGTTCTCCTCAAAGTGAGACTGAAGGTGAACGGAGACGCCCCCTGGCGGCCGTCAGGAGCCGCTGTGTGTAGTTGTGTTGTTTCCTTGCGGAGTTTGCAGGCGGTTGTTGTGTGTCCGTGTAGCGGGAGCAGCTCGCGTGCCCTCCGGTCAGCTGTCCGTCACTTCCCGCCAGGTGAGTCCGTCCCGCGGCCCCGCGGCAGATCAGCTGTTGTCTCCACGTGGACTTTACTGTGGAGGAGCTCAGAGGAAGTGACCGACAGGAAGTCCCCGGAGACACAAAGTGTGACAACACGTCACAGCTCGGTGGTTCCATCAGGATCCAGCTGCTGCTCGTGCAGACCAGATCCACTTGGACCCACATCGGTCTGTGTTCGATGCTGAGGACAAAGCTCTGGGTGAAGACATGTCCTCGCTGCTGGAGACACGCTGACTGAAGGAAGACCAGCACGAAGACAGACGAGACCGAGAGAGACACAACTTCTGAGAGTTCATGAAGCGGATCAGAAAGCGGTGTTGAGTTCCACTGACCCTGAGTCAGTTGGTGCGTCTGTGTCTCTGCAGCCGCGATGGCAGCTCCCGTCACCGTGCAGACCCCCAGCAAGACGTGGGAGCTGAGTCTGTACGAGCTGCACCGGAGCCCGCAGGTAAACAGCATGAGGGTGGTTATCACACTGAGGGTTAGAGTCCTGGGGTGGAGCGGTCCTGGGGGTGGAGCGGTCCTGGGGGTGGAGCGGTCCTGGTGGTGGAGGGGTCCTGGGGTGGAGCGGTCCTGGGGGTGGAGCGGTCCTGAGGGTTAGAGTCCTGGTGGTGGAGCGGTCCTGGGGGTAGAGCGGTCCTGAGGGTGGAGCGGTCCTGGTGGTAGAGCGGTCCTGAGGGTAGAGCGGTCCTGAGGGTGGAGCGGTCCTGAGGGTAGAGCGGTCCTGGTGGTGGAGCGGTCCTGGTGGTGGAGCGGTCCTGAGGGTGGAGCGGTCCTGGTGGTAGAGCGGTCCTGGGGGTAGAGCGGTCCTGAGGGTTAGAGTCCTGGGGGTGGAGCGGTCCTGGGGGTGGAGCGGTCCTGGTGGTGGAGCGGTCCTGAGGGTTAGAGTCCTGGGGGTGGAGCGGTCCTGGGGGTGGAGCGGTCCTGAGGGTGGAGCGGTCCTGGTGGTGGAGCGGTCCTGAGGGTTAGAGTCCTGGTGGTGGAGCGGTCCTGAGGGTGGAGCGGTCCTGAGGGTGGAGCGGTCCTGAGGGTAGAGCGGTCCTGAGGGTGGAGCGGTCCTGAGGGTAGAGCGGTCCTGGTGGTGGAGCGGTCCTGGGGGTGGAGCGGTCCTGGGGGTAGAGCGGTCCTGGGGGTGGAGCGGTCCTGGGGGTAGAGCGGTCCTGAGGGTGGAGCGGTCCTGAGGGTAGAGCGGTCCTGAGGGTGGAGCGGTCCTGAGGGTAGAGCGGTCCTGGTGGTGGAGCGGTCCTGAGGGTAGAGCGGTCCTGAGGGTGGAGCGGTCCTGAGGGTGGAGCGGTCCTGAGGGTTAGAGTCCTGGGGGTGGAGCGGTCCTGGGGGTGGAGCGGTCCTGAGGGTTAGAGTCCTGGGGGTGGAGCGGTCCTGGTGGTGGAGCGGTCCTGAGGGTTAGAGTCCTGGTGGTGGAGCGGTCCTGAGGGTGGAGCGGTCCTGAGGGTGGAGCGGTCCTGAGGGTAGGAGCGGTCCTGAGGGTGGAGCGGTCCTGAGGGTAGAGCGGTCCTGAGGGTAGAGCGGTCCTGAGGGTTAGAGTCCTGGGGGTGGAGCGGTCCTGGTGGTGGAGCGGTCCTGGGGGTGGAGCGGTCCTGGTGGTGGAGCGGTCCTGGTGGTGGAGCGGTCCTGGTGGTGGAGCGGTCCTGGGGGGAGCGGTCCTGGTGGTGGAGCGGTCCTGGGGTGGAGCGGTCCTGGTGGTGGAGCGGTCCTGGGGGTGGAGCGGTCCTGGGGGTGGAGCGGTCCTGGGGGTGGAGCGGTCCTGGTGGTGGAGCGGTCCTGGTGGTGGAGCGGTCCTGGGGGTGGAGCGGTCCTGGTGGTGGAGCGGTCCTGGTGGTGGAGCGGTCCTGGGGTGGAGCGGTCCTGGGGTGGAGCGGTCCTGGTGGTGGAGCGGTCCTGGGGTGGAGCGGTCCTGGTGGTAGAGCGGTCCTGGGGGTGGAGCGGTCCTGGTGGTGGAGCGGTCCTGGTGGTGGAGCGGTCCTGGGGTGGAGCGGTCCTGGTGGTGGAGCGGTCCTGGGGGTGGAGCGGTCCTGGTGGTGGAGCGGTCCTGGTGGTGGAGCGGTCCTGGGGGTGGAGCGGTCCTGGTGGGGAGGTCTGGTGGTAGAGCGGTCCTGGGGGTGGAGCGGTCCTGGGGTGGAGCGGTCCTGGTGGTGGAGCGGTCCTGGGTGAGCGGTCCTGGTGGTAGAGCGGTCGGCCTCCAGCACCATGTGGGCGGTTTGATCCCAGGCTCATTCCACTGCATGCCGAAGTGTCCTTGGGCAAGATGCTGAACCCCGAACTGCCCCTCATAGAAAAAGTGCTGCCCATAGAAATCTGAATACAGAGCATTTCCCATGTGTGTGTCCAGGAGGCGATCATGGACGGGACCGAGGTGGCGGTGTCTCCTCGCTCTCTGCACAGCGAGCTCATGTGTCCCATCTGTCTGGACATGCTGAAGAACACCATGACCACCAAGGAGTGTCTGCACCGGTTCTGCTCCGACTGCATCGTCACGGCGCTGCGATCAGGGTGAGCGCCTCCATCTGCTCCATGGCCTGGCATCTGGTTCCAAGTTATTCATAATGTAGTACAATATTGGTGTGGTGTAGTACATCATTCATTTGTGACCACTTCCATAACTTCTCCTCTTTCTTAGTCTCTTCTGAGAAATCACATGAAACTCCTGCTGTAAAAGTGAAATAACTCAATAACAGGATGTTCTGTTCAACTCTGGGTCAACGTGACCCTGCAAGTGAACTGTGCACATGGAATAAAGACTACATGTGTAACCAAGTTCACTGGGACCTTAAGAAATGATAATACACGAGTATACATGAACATATTCACATAACCGTACGAGTATCTGTATATTATTGCATTATTCCAGCAGATTCTCAAACCTCCTCCCTCCTCAGGAACAAGAGTGTCCGACCTGCAGGAAGAAGCTGGTTTCCAGACGTTCGCTGCGTCGAGACTCAAACTTTGATGCACTGATCTCGAAGATCTACCCGAGCCGCGAAGAGTACGAGGCCCACCAGCGCCGAGTCCTGGACCGACTCAACCGGCTGCACAACAAGGAGGCGCTGAGCTCCAGCATCGAGGAGGGGCTCCGCCAGCAAGCACGCTACAGGTCCGAGAGGTGGGGGGCGGACCGGAGGGATCAGAGGATCCTCACTCGTCTGTGTGGGATTCATCTGTCAGACAGAGCAGGGACTTCACGTTCACTAACAGAAACAACTTCATAATCATAACTGTATTTATACAGCGCCTTTCAAAACCAAAGTTGTAAGGTGCTTCACAAAGAAAGAAAATCATAGAAAACGCCACATTATACTGATCTATGCAATCAAACCAAACGGGTAAATATATGACATTAAAACATCACAATAATAAACTCTGACAATCTGTGAACAGATGAGGTTTAAACCAGTGAATGAGCTGAAGTTGAGTTAAAAGGTTTGAAATAACGAGCGGGTCCGACCCGGTAGTGATTTAAAGGTGCTGAACAGAACCTAGAGCTGTGGTGACCCGTGAGTGCCCACGCGGTGTTTCCTGTCTGAATCTCCCGGCTTCATTCGTCTGTGTGAACAACGAGTCCCGGTCGTCCGGTCCGGAGCCAACGAGGCCGTGGACGAGTTGTTCGCTTTCCTGGAGCATTCGTTCGACTTTAGCAATATTTCTGATTAGTGATTAACTTTAATCATTTATCGCAATCAATCACTAATCATCAAAGACTTTCATTAGTTCATTCCAACTTACCAGAAATCTAAATGAAACGAGTGTTTACTCTTCTGAACGCCACTGAGACGTTTCAAGGAGAAGGAAGGTGTGGCCTGGTGAAGGTCATGTGACGTGAGGGTCTCCTCCTCATTGGCTGAGCAGCTGGAACCAGCAGCACAACCTAATCTTGTTCACTTTACCGCCGCTCTGCAGAAACCACCGGGTGAAGAAGCCGACGCAGGAAAGTGACAACACCACCTTCAGCGGGGGGGAGGACAACGGTGACACCCGCTCTCACCTGTCCCACGACTCCGCCCCCTCACACCCCCCCCACCACTGCGGTCAGACGCCCTCGGAGGCGGGGCCAAGCCGCAAGAGGCCGCGGGTGTCGGACGACGGCTCGGGCCCCGAGGCGGACAGCGGGAGCCCCACGCCTCCTGTGAGACGCCTTAAAGAGGGGGGGGCCTCGGAGATCGAGCTGGTCTTCAGACCCCACCCACAGCTGGTCCATGCCCAAGACTACAACCAGACCAGGTGTGTGTGTGTGTGTGTGGGGGGGTGTGTGGGGTGAGTGAACCATCTGTCCTCCTCTCTGATTGGATCTTCTTCCGGTGCAGATTCGTGAAGACGACAGCGAACGCCACCGTGGACCACCTGTCCAAATACCTGGCCCTGCGCATCGCTCTGGAGGACCGGCGGACCCACAGGGAGGTGGAGGAGGGCGGGGGGGGCGAGGAGCGAGCAGCAGAGGGAGGAGGAGGAGGAGGTGGAGCAGCAGCGGGCGGCGGCGGCGGCGGCAGCAAAGGGTCGAGTCTGGGCAGCATCAGTGAGAAGCAGTACACCATCTACATCATGACCCGAGGAGGAGCGCTGTCTGTGAGTAGAGACCAATCAGAATGTCCAGAATTCAAATAAGTTACGGAAAGTCAAGAAATATTTCATCATGTTTCTATATTTACACATATTTTGCATCAATGTTTTATTTGTTTACTAATGAAAAACTGATTTTTGTATTTGTTGAATTTTTAACACATTTTCAGTACATTTATCATTTATTCAGATTTATTGATTTAAATAACCTTTAAGCTCAAGTTGTACTGATTTTAGAGACTTGAAGATTCTCCAGGAAATGACATCACAGGAAGGAGCTAGAGACGAGAGGGACGTTCTGCTCACATCCTGCTGACTGACTGTCTGTCTGTCTGTCTGAACTGACTGACTGTCTGTCTGTCTCTCTCTCTGTCTGACTGACTGTCTGTCTGTCTGTCTGTCTGTCTGTCTGTCTGTCTGTCTGTCTGTCTGTCTGACTGCCTGTCTGACTGACTGACTGACTCTCTGTCTGTCTGTCTGACTGTCTGTCTGTCTGACTGTCTGTCTGTCTGTCTGCCTGCCTGTCTGTCTGCCTGTCTGTCTGCCTGCCTGTCTGTCTGCCTGTCTGTCTGTCTGTCTGACTGACGGAGGTCAAATGTTAAAACTCTTCTTCCTCTCAAGACGCTGAACGGATCTCTGACTCTGGAGTTGGTCAACGAGAAGTTCTGGAAGGTCCGGAAGCCGCTGGAGCTCTACTACGCCCCGACCCAGGAGCAGCAGCCGGCGCCGCCCGCCCAGCAGAAGACCCCCCCTCCTCAGAGAGAGGGGTGAGGAAGCTGCTCCTCCTCCTCCTCTTCAGCCGGTTCTCTTTTCCTCCTAAACTCTTATTTGATTTAATCTGTAAAACTAAATCTCACGATTGAAACTAAATCTAACCACTCAACATCAGCTGGCGATTTAGACTCTGTGGTCGTTGGATGTGGAATTCCTGTTTTTATCTTATTACTTAAAAATAATTAACAAATGTAAAGGTATTTTTTCGTACGGTGCCAAACAACTTCAACTTCTTCGTACTATTTATTTGTCTCAACACAGATGTCACACAACAACTTAAGCAAAAACAGCGTCTGCTTTTATTTTCTTAAAAAACTATCTTGCTGATGTAAAAGAAAAGAAAACATGAACGTGAGAACAAGAGCTGGTTATAAACATTGTTATAATAATAGTAATAAAAAGTAGAAATATGTTAAGTTCTGAATCAGCCTGTGTAGTTGAATTTCTAAAAGAAACGACTGAAGCTCTTTGTTGTTAACGTTAGTTTAGTTTGATCAGCTTTAAACAGTTTGAACCAAAGTTCGATTTAACTCGACTCTGGAACGTTGTTTTATCCACAGACTGTAAATTAGATCCTCGCTTCATGAAACACACACACACACACACACACAGACACACAGACACACACACACACACACAAAGATCGGTCCACTAAACATGTGTGGTTGTTTTCATCAAGATCCATAAATCACAGCTGATGGGAAAATCATTGAAAAACCTTTTATTTTAAAGAAAGAGATCCAATCTTCGTGGATCTGCACCGAAGCTGAACGAGTTCTGACCCGTTAAACCTGCTCACACGAAGTCCACAGGCAAACTGCTGAGCAGCTGCTGTGTCGTCCACAGACTGAACCTCCTTGGTAGAAATAATCAAGATGAACAACTCTCAATATAAGTGAAGCCTAAATATCTCGATTATGAGTCTGAGTGATCTACTTTGATTTATTACTTTGCTCTTGATGAAACCGATGCAGATGCTTTGGCTTCGCTCTCCGGAGCCGTCATGGCGTCCATCTTTATTTACAGTCTGTGGCTCGCGATGTTTCTTCCATCAACACTCGTAGCTGCGACGGTTAATAACCAGCTGTGGGTCGGTTGTCATGACGATGTTCGGTTCAATGAGCTCGTTTCGTAGCTCCGGTTCAGATCATCGCTCTCTGATCGGACTGTTGGTTTTTATTTAAAGATCAGTCCTCAGGTATTTATCAACAGGAAATTAATCTATGATCTTTTTACGAGTATGAGAGACACAACAAAAAATAATATTACGAGAAGGAAGTCGTAATATTTCTGAAATGACTCATTACGTCTTCTCATATTGCGGCTTTCAAGTTTTCTTTTCTTAAATATGGCCCCAACCCTCTGTTGTACCTTTTAATAGGTGATGTAATATTTCATGTTGGCTGGAGCCCGTCCTTTAGAAAAACCTCTGCCTTTAACTCTGCTGCCGTGTTATTGAATCTGATATTAATATGTAGCTGTGACTCTTCACCTGCTGCGGTTTCCTTTTAAAAACGTGTCTGTTAAAAAGCCATAAACCTTTTGAAGGTTCATTAACCCGACGCCTCCTGTCTTTACGCACTTTATACTTCCTGCAGTCATTTCCCCACCGTACCTGTTTTTATGGAATATTTGTATATGAAGTGATCTTTTTCTCGTTAACGCTGTTTTGATCACTAAATTCTGTCAGCAAAACAATAAACTGATTTAATGATCAGGTGTTTGGTGTAAATGTGGCTGATTTAACATCGGTTTCTAACAGAACCTTCGGTGGGAACTTTTATATAAATCTGCTTGTTTAATATTAGAGCCATTTTTTGCTTTGAATATTGATTAATGGGTTTTGTTGATTCAATAGATTACAAATATAATTTAGAGTAGTAATATTAATGTCTCTGCCTGCTGCCCTTTGGTTAGTGAGGCAGGAGATGAGGTAATATGCAGATATAGGTTAGAGTGACGGAGCGATATGAACTTTAACCACGAGCCCTTTGTTGTGTTACTTTAATAAGTTGAGCTGATCCTGTTTGTAATAAGGAATAAATTGATTGTGATGCAACACGAGATCGGACTGATGCTTTGTGAACAGTCAGAAAACAGCAGCTGCAACAAACTCTAAAGTCAAACTATGAGGTTCGTTATTTAAATTGTAAGAAATTAAACAATTGTTCATAATCAGATGTTTATCAACTGCAATTTTCTAGAAACAACTTAATTCATGATCAAATGTTGAATTCATAAACTGCATCAGTTTCTTAAATTCTATAAACTTCTCCCTTTCTACAGAGTTGTTATCTTTCTTGTAAACATTCTGAATAGGTAAATATTTTAGTCCAGGAAAATGTAAAGTACGATACTTATTATAGTTACTGTACGTGGATACTTCCCACCGAGTCTCCTGAAGCCAGAGATTAACTAATGAAATGACAGAATTACACATTTTTAACCAAATCAACCAATGAAAACATGTCATGTGATGTAAACAGGAAGTAGATGGTCTCCTCTGCAGTTGGTTGCTTAGTAACAGAAATTCCTCTGAAGGAGGAGCAGTGATCACTGTGAAGATCTGAGACCTGAACAAACGACTCTGGACACTTTGTGTGAACTGTGTCTTTTTATTATGCAAACAAAAGGAAGCAGGCGACTTTACTTCTTCTTGGACACACCGACAGTGCGACCACGACGGCCGGTGGTCTTGGTGTGCTGACCACGCACACGCAGACTGAAAGAGAAAGAGAACAAGTTCAGTTCCACTGATTCACTCTCGCAGTTACTGAGAAACATGTCAAAGGGAACCGACACCATCTCAAAAGGTCTGACGTTATTCTGTCATTCGAACCAACTCAGTCCCGTCACGTTAACATTTAGAACGTTAAACCGAACAGAAGAAATAAAACTGAAGTCTCTTTAGAGACCGAGGACCCGATCGGATCCCTTACCCCCAGAAGTGCCTCAGCCCGCGGTGAGCCCGGATCTTCTTCAGCCTCTCCAGATCTTCTCTCAGCTTGTTGTCCAGACCGTTGGCGAGGACCTGAAACAAGGCGACAAGAGGAAATGAAAACCAGGCGCCAACGCCGAGATTTGGTTTAACAAGGTTCCTATAATCGATCCTGAACCGGCTTCAGTCACGGGCGGAGGTCCAACAGTTCCTCCGTTCTGGTTGAACATTGTGTGTTTCAGCGTCGCGTAGTTTCCTTTAGAGAGAAGTTACTGAGGAACTTCTGATAATCAGCCGACTGGAGTTTATTCAATCTCGCCACAAAGTTAGTAAATAGTTTATTTAACCTGGATTCAAACCGGTTTAGTTGGAGGTGAAGTGTGAAGTCAGTTTATCTTCGGTACGACTCAGTGACACTCGTCTCTGAAACCACATTCTCCAGCAGGTTAGACGCTTGGTAACATCTGACAGGCTCAACCAGTACCAGTACCAAACTGCAGGACCAGTCGAGCTTACTTTGGCTGTTAACTGAATAACCTGCGTGAAATGTCATTTACATTTGACTTTGCGGAGACTGAACCAGCTCGGACCGACAGGTTCTAACGTCAGGCCCGAGGTTCGGACACTTTGAAATGTGGACCAGAGGAGCCGGGGATTAAACCCCCGACTCAGACAACCCGGTTGACCCCCTGTGTCGGGTTCATTCAGCTGTCGTGTACCTGACTGTATTTCCCGTCCTTGACGTCCTTCTGCCTGTTGAGGAACCAATCTGGGATTTTGTACTGGCGAGGATTCTGCATGATGGTCACCACCCGCTCCACCTGAAAGTCAGGAACCAGCGTCAGTTCACAGGAAGTACAATGTTCAACAGTTAGGTCACCACATGAAGACTGGAGTGAACCGTGTGCACTGAGCCCACACGGAGGTCAGAGGTCAACGCGTGTTAACATGTGACCACACTGACTCCAGCTAGCGGCTCCAAGCAGGAGCTCAGTGGCGGACCGGCCAGGTCCAAACTCTACAGGCTCCAGTTCCTCACGTCTTCCTAATGATTGTGTGAGATGTGAAACCTTCTGAAATGTGTCCCACCTCCTCCTCAGTGAGCTCCCCCGCCCGCTTGGTCAGGTCGATGTCGGCCTTCCTCAGGACGACATGGGAGTACCGCCTGCCGACTCCCTGAGGACAGAACACACACATGGTGTCAGTGTTACACACAATGGACACTTCACCAGTTACACAATCTGAATACACCAACACGTAGAGACTCATAAAACCTGTCCCTGATTGGTCAGTCTCACCATCGTGGACATGTGGTGTCACATCATGTGGACATGTTTACACCTTCATCATATTATAACTTCCTGTTTCCACACGCGTGTGTTCAGCGTGTGGATGCAACATCTAAGAACTTGGTGTAAATGACTGTTTGGAGTTTAATCTAAATGTCGGAGCTTCCGGACACTTGAACGCAGCCGAACGATGGCATGTGGTGTCCTTCACGTCTGGAGGACTCACTTCAGCTTCTCTGGACCAGAACCAGTGTGAACTAGGAGACCACAGGGGGTCTTACCTTGATGGCAGTGATGGCGAAGGCGATCTTCCTCCTTCCATCGATGTTCGTGTTGAGAACACGCAGAATGTGCTGGAACTTCTCGGGGATGACCAAAGACTGAAACAGAAGAACACGAGTCCATCAGAGAGAAGCCTCCTGAGCTCAGGGGCCACCATCTCCACCCGAACCGGTGCAGGCGACCAGCACGTCATCAGCTGGCGACCAGCACCTGAGGTTCGGAGAAGGGGACGAGCGGGACTCTTACTGGGGGCTGGGGGGTGGGTTGATTAACATGGAGCACTATGAGGACCCGGGTCCCACGTGTCCACGGCGGTGTAACGTGCACTTACTGAACCAGCTAGCTTAGCCGGCTAGCCACAGCTAGCTTACACAGCTGCACCGGTTTAACGCCATTAAACAGCGGGAACACACCGAGCATCGCCCGGTACCGACTCGGCTCTGACCCGGGCCTGGTCGAGGTGTGAGCCGGAGCTGCGGGTCACCGTGCCGGAGAGAGTCCGGCTCCATGACCCGGAGCTCCGCCGCTCAGACTCAAACTGCCCGAACTAAGTGCGTCCCGCCGCCGCCCGACCACAAATACCCCGGCCCGCCGCCCCGGTGACCGCGGGAGCAGCCGCCATGACGGTGCGCGGCTGCCGCGGCCCGCGATGGAGGCAGATGGAGGACGGATCCGGATCCTCGGGTAGAACTCACCATCTTGAAGCAGGTTCCGTGCGAAGAGGAAGTGGATCCGGTCCCGCGAGACTTTGAGCCTGCGCGAGCGGAAGTGAGTCCGTCGCTTTGAATGTGTCCGACCGGAGTTTCCCGAATAGAAATGTATTTGTATTAAAGCGTAAAAAGAACAAGTCAAATATCCGTCGGAGTCGTAATGTTCATGAGTTCAACTTAATATTTGTAAGAGTTCATATCTCGTTCGAATCGCAGCCGTCAGTTCGGGGACGAAGGTCGCGGGACACTGCTCGTGATGGCGGAGGAAGCAGCCGCAGCAGCTGGGGTGAACCCAACACAGGTGTCTCTGGACTATCTGCACGACGAGGTGACTCTTCAGTCCGCTGCTGCCGCGGGGATTCGGCCCCGCGACCCGGCCGCGTCCCGCTGACGGAACCAGGATGAGTTCGCATGAATCTGCAGCTGCTGCGTTTCAATGAAGCTAATGTAGCTGTTAGCATCCTGTTAGCATCCTGTTAGCATCCGGTCACAACAACCCACAGCGCGACCACTTCCGCGTCGCGTCAATCCGCCGATAATCGATCAGACGTTGAAAAAGTCTTTGATCAAGTGCATGTTCTCAGTGTTTACCCGTGCTAACCCGTGTTTACCCGTGTTCACCCGTGTTCACCCGGGCTAACCTGGTCTCCACCATGTTGTCTCATCGGTCCCTCATCTAAAGAGACACATTGAGGTCCTGAGGGACAGTGTCTTTACTGATGACACATTGAGGTCCTGAGGGACAGTGTCTTTACTGAAGAGACACATGGAGGTCCTGAGGGGCCGTGTCTTTACTGATGAGACACATGGAGGTCCTGAGGGACAGTGTCTTTACTGAAGAGACACATTGAGGTCCTGAGGGACAGTGTCTTTACTGATGAGACACATTGAGGTCCTGAGGGACAGTGTCTTTACTGATGACACATTGAGGTCCTGAGGGACAGTGTCTTTACTGAAGAGACACATGGAGGTCCTGAGGGGCCGTGTCTTTACTGATGAGACACATGGAGGTCCTGAGGGACAGTGTCTTTACTGAAGAGACACATTGAGGTCCTGAGGGACAGTGTCTTTACTGATGAGACACATTGAGGTCCTGAGGGACAGTGTCTTTACTGAAGAGACACATTGAGGTCCTGAGGGACAGTGTCTTTACTGATGACACATTGAGGTCCTGAGGGACAGTGTCTTTACTGATGACACATTGAGGTCCTGAGGGACAGTGTCTTTACTGATGACACATTGAGGTCCTGAGGGACAGTGTCTTTACTGAAGAGACACATTGAGGTCCTGAGGGACAGTGTCTTTACTGATGACACATTGAGGTCCTGAGGGACAGTGTCTTTACTGATGAGACACATTGAGGTCCTGAGGGACAGTGTCTTTACTGATGACACATTGAGGTCCTGAGGGACAGTGTCTTTACTGAAGAGACACATTGAGGTCCTGAGGGACAGTGTCTTTACTGATGAGACACATTGAGGTCCTGCGGGACAGTGTCTTTACTGATGACACATTGAGGTCCTGAGGGACAGTGTCTTTACTGATGAGACACATTGAGGTCCTGAGGGACAGTGTCTTTACTGATGAGACACATTGAGGTCCTGAGGGACAGTGTCTTTACTGAAGAGACACATGGAGGTCCTGAGGGACAGTGTCTTTACTGATGAGACACATGGAGGTCCTGAGGGACAGTGTCTTTACTGATGAGACACATTGAGGTCCTGAGGGACAGTGTCTTTACTGATGAGACACATTGAGGTCCTGAGGGACAGTGTCTTTACTGATGAGACACATGGAGGTCCTGAGGGACAGTGTCTTTACTGAAGAGACACATGGAGGTCCTGAGGGACAGTGTCTTTACTGATGAGACACATTGAGGTCCTGAGGGACAGTGTCTTTACTGAAGAGACATTGAGGTCCTGAGGGACAGTGTCTTTACTGATGAGACACATGGAGGTCCTGAGGGACAGTGTCTTTACTGATGAGACATTGAGGTCCTGAGGGACAGTGTCTTTACTGAAGAGACACATTGAGGTCCTGCGGGACAGTGTCTTTACTGATGAGACACATTGAGGTCCTGAGGGACAGTGTCTTTACTGATGAGACACATTGAGGTCCTGAGGGACAGTGTCTTTACTGATGAGACTGTGTGTTTCCTGTAGAAGACGGACGGAGACATGGCCAACCTGAACCTGGGAGAACTGGACCTCACCACGGACGAGTACATCCTGGATGAAGTGGACAGTGAGTTTCTTTCATCCTGTGATCACGATACAAGCTGCTGCATTATTAATATCAGTTTTATGTTTGAAGCCACATGTCTGCAGGACATCGAGGGTTAAAACAAAACGTGTTCAGATATAAAAGCTCCTCATGAAGTTAAAGCTCCTCATGAAGTTAAAGCTCCTCATGAAGTTAAAGCTCCTCATGAAGTTAAAGCTCCTCATGAAGTTAAAGCTCCTCATGAAGTTAAAGCTCCTCATGAAGTTAAAGCTCCTCATGAAGTTAAAGCTCCTCATGAAGTTAAAGCTCCTCATGAAGTTAAAGCTCCTCATGAAGTTAAAGCTCCTCATGAAGTTAAAGCTCCTCATGAAGTTAAAGCTCCTCATGAAGTTAAAGCTGCTCATGAAGTTAAAGCTCCTCATGAAGTTAAAGCTCCTCATGAAGTTAAAGCTCCTCATGAAGTTAAAGCTCCTCATGAAGTTAAAGCTCCTCATGAAGTTAAAGCTGCTCATGAAGTTAAAGCTCCTGCATGAAGTTAAAGCTCCTCATGAAGTTAAAGCTCCTCATGAAGTTAAAGTAAAGCTCCTCATGAAGTTAAAGCTCCTCATGAAGTTAAAGCTCCTCATGAAGTTAAAGCTCCTGCATGAAGTTAAAGCTCCTCATGAAGTTAAAGCTCCTGCATGAAGTTAAAGCTCCTCATGAAGTTAAAGCTCCTCATGAAGTTAAAGCTCCTCATGAAGTTAAAGCTCCTCATGAAGTTAAAGCTCCTGCATGAAGTTAAAGCTCCTCATGAAGTTAAAGCTCCTCATGAAGTTAAAGCTCCTCATGAAGTTAAAGCTCCTCATGAAGTTAAAGCTCCTCATGAAGTTAAAGCTCCTCATGAAGTTAAAGCTCCTCATGAAGTTAAGTCAAAGTTGCTCCTCATGAAGTTAAAGCTCCTCATGAAGTTTAAAGCTCCTCATGAAGTTAAAGCTCCTCATGAAGTAAAGCCCTCATGAAGTTAAAGTTAAAGCTCCTCATGAAGTTAAGCTCTCATGAAGTTAAAGCTCCTCATGAAGTTAAAGCTCCTCATGAAGTTAAAGCTCCTCATGAAGTTAAAGCTCCTCATGAAGTTAAAGCTCCTCATGAAGTTAAAGCTCCTCATGAAGTTAAAGCTCCTCATGAAGTTAAAGCTCCTCATGAAGTTAAAAGCTACCTCATGAAGTTTAAAGCTCCTCTGATTAAAAGTTAAAAGCTCCTCATGAAGTTAAAGCTCCTCATGAAGTTAAAGCTCCTCATGAAGTTAAAGCTCCTCATGAAGTTAAAGCTCCTCATGAAGTTAAAGCTCCTCATGAAGTTAAAGCTCCTCATGAAGTTAAAGCTCCTCATGAAGTTAAAGCTCCTCATGAAGTTAAAGCTCCTCATGAAGTTAAAGCTCCTCATGAATTAAGCTCCTCATGAAGTTAAAGCTCCTCTATGAAGTTAAAGCTCCTCATGAAGTTAAAGCTCCTCATGAAGTTAAAGCTCCTCATGAAGTTAAAGCTCCTCATGAAGTTAAAGCTCCTCATGAGTAAGCTCTCATGAAGTTAAAGCTCCTCATGAAGTTAAAGCTCCTCATGAAGTTAAAGCTCCTCATGATTAGCTCTCATGAGTTAAAGCTCCTGCATGAAGTTAAAGCTCCTCATGAAGTTAAAGCTGCTCATGAAGTTAAAGCTCCTCATGAAGTTAAAGCTCCTGCATGAAGTTAAAGCTCCTCATGAAGTTAAAGCTCCTCATGAAGTTAAAGCTCCTCATGGAGTTAAAGCTCCTCATGAAGTTAAAGCTCCTCATGAAGTTAAAGCTGCTCATGAAGTTAAAGCTCCTCATGAAGTTTGATTCCTCACCAACACGGTTCCTCTCCTGCAGTTCACATCCAGGCGAATCTGGAGGACGACCTGGTGAAGGAGGCGCTCAGAACGGTGAGCATGTCCTTTACTGACGGATCTGAGAAGTCTTTATTAAAGTGAATCCATGTCTCCAGGTGGAATCCTGTGTCCTAACTCTTCCTTTCCCTTGTTATTAAACCAACATCCTGGTGTTTCTGCATCTGTTTGATGACTCGTCCTCTTCTCGGGGACGTTGACTCCTTCTGCGTCCGGTCAGAACGCTTCCTGGACTTTATCTTCTGCACGTCTCCGAGATCCCATCCAGAGAGTCCAGGAAGGTTCAGGCCCGCGTACAGTGGCTCTCTGAGGGTTTCACATGTTCAGTCTTTACTCTCAGCTCAGACTGGATATCAGACATATCCCAACATGTCAAACTGGCCTTGTGTTAATGGGAGCTTTAGTTTCTACACTTTTATATAAGATGTCTTTACTTCCTCAGAATTTGTTCCTGAGTTTGTTTCCAACGTGTGTTGTTAATGTCTCGCTCATTAAAACAGAAACATGGTTCAGTTTGTAAAGAAGCCCAAACTAACCATGACGATGACGTGTGTGTTTCCAGGGCGTGGACCTGCGGCAGTACTCCAAACAGGTGGAGGCGGAGCTACAGAGGATCGAACAGGCTTCCATCAAGGACTGTATCCTTCTGCTCGCAGTAACTGAACCGAGGTCTGTTTCCTGCCGAGGTCCAGAACACACGTTACATTAGTTCCATCTTCCTCTTCCTGCTGCTCGCTACCACAGCAGCATCTTCCTCTTCCTGCTGCTCGCTACCACAGCAGCATCTTCCTCTTCCTGCTGCTCGCTACCACAGCAGCATCTTCCTCTTCCTGCTGCTCGCTACCACAGCAGCATCTTCCTCTTCCTGCTGCTCGCTACCACAGCAGCATCTTCCTCTTCCTGCTGCTCGCTACCACAGCAGCATCTTCCTCTTCCTGCTGCTCGCTACCACAGCAGCATCTTCCTCTTCCTGCTGCTCGCTACCACAGCAGCATCTTCCTCCGGTCTTCACTCGACATCTTCTCACGACCTCAAACGTAGACCAGAGCATACAACTGATTACTGTGTGCGTCACATCCTGCACTGCTCACACCTCCTTCACCTCCTTCACCTCATTCACCTGCTCACACCTCATTCACCTGCTCACACCTCCTTCACCTCCTTCACCTCATTCACCTGCTCACACCTCCTTCACCTCCTTCACCTCATTCACCTGCTCACACCTCATTCACCTGCTCACACCTCATTCACCTGCTCACACCTCCTTCACCTCCTTCACCTGCTACACCTCTCACTCTCACCTCCTTCACCTGCTACACACTCCCTTCACACCTCTTCACCTCATATCACACCTGCTCACACCTATCACCTCTTCACCTCACTTTCACCTCTTCACCTGCTCACACTCCTCACTGTCACCTCTTCACTCATTCCCTCCCTCACCTCCTTCACCTGCTCACACCTCACTTCACCTCATTCACCCTCACTTCACCCTCCTTCACCTCTCTCACCTCTCACCTCTCACCTCTTCACCTGCTCACACCTCTTCACCTCTCACACCTCCTTCACCTCCTTCACCTGCTCACACTCATCACCTCTTCACCTCTTCACCTCCTCACACCTGCTCACACCTCCTTCACCTGCTCACACCTCCTTCACCTCTCACTGCTCACACCCTTCACCTGCTCACACCTCCTTCACCTGCCTCACCTCATCACTCTCACCTGCTCACACCTCCTTCACCTCATCACTGCTCACACCTCATTCACCTGCACACCTCCTTCACCTCATTCACCTGCTTCACCTCCATTCACCTGCTCACACCCCTCCTTCACCTCCTTCACCTGCTCACACCCATTCACCTCCTTCACCTCATCACTGCTCACACTCCTTCACCTCTTCACCTGCTCACACCTCATTCACCTCCTTCACCTGCTCACACCTCATTCACCTCCTTCACCTCATTCACCTCCTTCACCTCCTTCACCTGCTCACACCTCATTCACCTCCTTCACCTGCTCACACCTCCTTCACCTGCTCACACCTCCTTCACCTCATTCACCTCATCACCTGCTCACACCTCATTCACCTCATTCACCTGCTCACACCTCCTTCACCTCCTTCACCTGCTCACACCTCCTTCACCTGCTCACACCTCCTTCACCTCCTTCACCTTCATGTGACTGTCGACTCTGTATCTGTACAAATTATAGAACGAGAAACACAAAGAATTCCATCCGCTGATGCACAGTATGTGTCTGGATGAGACTTTGGGTTCGTTCCCACCGACGTGGTTGAATCCAACGTTGGTGTTTGTTGTTTTGACTTTATTCTCCTGACACGTGGTCTGTCAGACATCAAGGAGAGTCAGAACATCGCTCTGCTGCACAACCAGATCACGGCCTGCGACTCCATCCTGGAGGTAAGACGAGGCTCGGCCCGATCCCACGTCACAGGAGGAGATGCTCGCTCCTCTTCACACTTTATTCTGAAGGAGATCGATCATTCACCAACAGTCAGACGATGATGTCACCGTCCCAACTCCTGAAACTAGATAAACATAAAACTCCTCGGGATGTTTCTGCTGCTTGAGCTCGATTCAAGGCATCGGGTCAAAAAGGAAATAGTTTCTAAAACAACCACAAATTATTCTTCAGTCTCAAATTCAAATCAAAGTTTAATGAAGTGCAGTTTCTCTTCCTGTTAGTTTCTTACTCAAATGTTTGAATGGATCTCGTTCAGAATAAAACCAGCCGGGAGCCCCAGCGCTCCGCCGGGCTTCCTCCCACGGACACAAGTTCTTTGTATATAATACAATAAGATCGTGTTTGTCTGACGGTTTGTTTTCCCGTCGGTCCGTTGGTTCTGTCAGCGGATGGAGGGCATGCTGAGCGGCTTCCAGAGCGACCTGTCGTCCATCAGCAGCGAGATCCAGACGCTGCAGCAGCAGTCGGTCAGCATGAACGTGCGTCTGAAGAACCGGCAGGCCGTGCGCAGCCACCTCAGCCAGCTGGTGGACGAGCTGGTGGTGCCCGGGGCCATGATCTCGTGAGTGGGCGGCGTGTGGTTGAATGTGACGTGGCGTGAGAGTCCAGCGTTTGTGTAACGTGTCCCGTGTCGCGCAGCACCATCCTGGAGAGTCAGGTGACGGAGCAGGAGTTCCTGGAGCAGCTTCACGAGCTCAACAACAAGATCAACTTCGCCAAAGAGCTGAGCTTCAGAGAGACGCTGGCGTGCTCCGACATCCAGGACATCGTGGACCGCCTCAAACTCAAGGTGACGCTCCGACCCGTCCACGTTCAATAACATCACAGAACAAGCTGAGACTCTAACTCTGAATGTGATGTTTCCTCGTCTAAGGCCGTGTCTAAGATCAGAGAGTTCATCCTTCAGAAGATCTACTCCTTCAGGAAGCCGATGACCAACTACCAGATCCCACAGAACACGCTGCTGAAGTACAGGTGAGCAGCATGAAGCTCCTTCTTTAAACAGAGGGGAGGTTTGTGTCCATGACAACAGAGGAAACACTTCAGATGATGAATCCTTTGTTCGTCTCTGTAGATTCTTCTATCAATTCCTTTTGGCCAATGAGAGGACGGTTGCCAAGGAGATCCGAGACGAGTACGTGGACACGATGAGCAAAATCTACTACAGTTACTTCAAGTCGTACAGCGGCCGGTTGCTCAAAGTGCAGGTCAGTGACTCCTCCGCTGGTTCCTGAACGAAATGAGAGGAAACGAACCTGGAAGCTCGTCGACACGTTTAGAGGAAACGTGCGTTCACGAGGAAACTGTAGGAATCCATTTTGAGAACGTGACCCAGATAATGAGAGGACGTTTTCTTGTTGACCAATCCCAACAGAGTGGAGCAGCTGACCAATCAGAGCAGATTTACCAGGGGGGGTCTTAAATGTTTGATGTGTTTCCTGAACATTGAGCCTGAACACATCTCCTCCTCACATCTGTCCACAGTACGAGGAGGTGGCCGACAAAGACGACCTGATGGGGGTGGAAGACACAGCCAAGAAAGATATCCTTCAGCCTCTTAGAGACAAGTGTCCACACGGCGTCCGTCTGTCCACACGGCGTCCGTCCGTCCCGTCCCAACCAGAACACACCCGATCAGCTTCATACCTGGAAGCCACAGCAACAAGCTCCAGGTTCACACACTTCAACAAGTAGGAATAGAACAATAAATGGGTCAATCAATTAATACAAATGTAGAATATAGAACAGATGAATAAATATGGGAAATGAAAAAAAAAAACTTAAACAGATTAAGACAACATAATAACATAATCAAATGAAAGGGAGGCCGTCCCCGTGGGGCTGGTTCACGGTGACGTGTGACACATCAGGTCGTTTAATTCAACACGTCACTGTTCCTCCATCATTACAGAGGCTCCTCCCACTGCTCATCGCTGCATCACAGCTGCTAATTAGACTTGTCAGTGACGGGCGAGGTCGTTGAAGCAGATCAGTGGTTCTATAATATGCAAATGAGACAAAGTTAGAATGAGACGATCCCGACCTCTGATGCCCGGGACATTCAGTCCCTGAGGGGGGGGCACGTTACTGTACAGAACATATTTAGCTGGTCCGGTGTCACACGAGGGCGCGTCTCTCACATTCCGAACATTAATGACACCAGGTCACAGTGTGTGTAATAGTTAATGAACAATGCATATCTGGTGAGGCAGTAATCGGGTCACGAGACTCTGTGGCGCTGAGGATCCTTGACTCGCCGCCGCCGCCGCCGCACGCTTCTTCTCCAAACCGTCTCTGAAGAGCAGGAACACCATCTTCACGGTTGGCCAGAGGGGGGCGATCCTGAGCCCCGGGGAGCTGGAGGGGCCCATCCTGGTTCCACACACGGCCCAGAGAGGAGACAGCAGAGTGAGAGACAACACACACACACACACACCACACCACACACACACACACACACACACACACCACACACACACACACACACACACACACACACACACACACACACACACACACACACACACACACACACACACACACACACACACACACACACACACACACACACAGACACACACAGGCAAACAGGCAAACAGCAGCTTAGCTTCCACTGAGATCTGAGGAATAAAGAATCTCTGTCTCCAGATGAGTTTCAGACCTGAACTCATCTGAACGAGTCCTGAACGTGGTCTGAGATCCTCTGAGATCCTCAGACCACATGAGAACACTTTGTTTTCACTGGGTCACATGAATGTGTCCCGGGTCACATGTGACGGACACATTCTACAGTTTCACAATCAATCAAACGTGTTTTAGTTCTCGTCTGTGATTTGTTTCCATATTTGTTTTGGAATCGTCGTACGTGATCATTTGCATATAGAGCAGGAAGTGAGCTCTGAAGTAAAATACAGTTATGAGAAACATTACAGGCCAAATAACTAAAGGTACAAAAACATAAAAGGACAGTTTTTGAACAGAACCAGACAGACTCAGTGTCAACTACTCTCGTCAGACTGCGCCCCCTGCTGGAGAAACTTAGACACTACACCTTTTAGTTTTCTCATCGTACAGTTCTCATCTTGTCTGCCTCTACTCACGCAATGCATGATGGGATATTACATTACAGTACATGTCATACAGTTAGTGCATTGAACATCTATGAGGGGCCATTCAGGTTCAGCTCTTGCTCAAGGACACTTCGGCAGGCAGATGGGATCGAACCGCCGACCTTCTGGTTGGAGGACGACCGCTCTAACCCTCAGCCACCCCTGAGCGATGCATTATGGGAACGATGAGGCATAATAATTCTGATACTGATGAATGAATTACTAATTAAATGATGTAATTATATAATTAAATATGAAATCAATGATGTACAGCCGGATGGAGAGTGGCTGCAGAAATCAAACTTCCTGCTTGGAACAACTAGATGAATCTGAATTGATTGAGTTGATGTGTGTCTCTCTCCTCCTCAGTATCCATACGAGACCCTGTTCCGCAGCCAGCACTACGCTCTGCTGGACAACGGCTGCAGGGAATTCCTCTTCCTGTCCGACTTCTTCATGGTCACAGGAAACTCTGCCCTCGACCTCTTCAACAGCATCATGGGGAAAACCCTCAGCATGTTCCTGGTACGAAGGAGCCACCGCCGCTCAGGGCTTCAGCCATTCAAACCTTCACTACAGGCGGGATCGCTCCGTCGTGATTGGACCAAACTAGTCATGTGACACTGAATCGTACATCAGATAGAATGAGTCTCACTCAGTAGAGCTCATGTTATCGAGTTGTTCCTCTGGTTTCACATGATGCTGCGTTCAGGAACACCTGAAATGATGCGTTCACTGAACAAGGTCCTGTTCTCTGTGTCTGTCCCTGCAGAAGAGCATGTCCACGTACGTGTCCGACTGCTACGACAGCATCGCCATCTTCCTGTGCATCCACATCATCCTGAGGTTCAGAGCCATCACCGCCAAGAGGAACATCCCCGCCCTCGACAAGTCAGTGTCACACCAGAACCTGTCGGTTTCAAATCCTGAACAGATGAAGCAGGAAATTCACCTTTTATTCTTTCTCTGGAGGAAATCTAGAGGAAGCTGGAGTTATGCCAGGGGTCGTTTTTACTGATGTGGTCGAGGGTGTCGTCACGTGTTGTGTCACGTGTTGTCGTCACGTGTTGTCGTCACGTGTTGTCGTCACGTGTTGTGTGTGTTTGTGCGTCAGGTACTGGGAGGCCGTGCTGGAGCTGCTGTGGCCGAGGTTCGAGCTGATTCTGGAGATGAACATTCACAGCATCAGAAACACAGACCCTCAGAAACTGGGAGTGTTGGACACCAGACCACACTACGTATGTACACACACACACACACACACACACACACACGTCACAACATCGCACAGGAGTGTGTCGGGACCTGAGTGTGTGTGTTTTGGATTTCAGATCACTCGTCGTTACGCAGAGTTCTCGTCGGCGATCGTCAGTATCAACCAGACGTTTCCCAACGAGAGAACACACACTCTGCTGGGACAGCTGCAGGTAACACACACACACACACACACACACACACACACACACACACACACACACACACACACACACACACACACACACACACACACACACACACACGAACTGTTGGATGTGATCGGTGTTCAGCAGCCAATAGACTCTGACATGTGCGTCCCCCCCCCCCCCCCCCCCCCCCCAGCAGGGAAACAAGCAACTAACCCAGAACCAGTCAACGTCTCTGAGTGCAGGACCAAGTGTTTCTTCTGGGTTTGACTGGTTCCTCGTGGATTTGTCATGTTGTTAATAACACAGTTGTTTTGCAGGTCGAGGTGGAAAACTTTGTGCTGAAGATGGCGGCAGAGTTTCCCTCCAGAAGAGACCAGCTCATCTTCCTCATCAACAACTACGACATGATGCTCGGCGTCCTCATGGTGAGCGCCACAAAGTTCAGAACATCAATCATGACAAACGTCTCATTCTATCATCAGGTGTAAAGTCACAACCTGTTTTCAACTTAAACATATCCTCTGGACATGTTGTGTAGTTAGTGTTTTGTGTGAGCAACACGTCAGTAACACGTCAGTAACACGTCAGGACTTCAGGACTTCAGTGCAGGTCTGAGATCAGCTGATGTGTGGTGTTTGCACTGTTTGTCCAGGAGAGGGCGGCAGACGACAGTAAAGAGGTGGAAGGTTTCCAGCAGCTGCTTCTCGCCAGAACTCAGGTAAAATCAAATCACTGCAGCGGAACTGGGTGATAATAAGTTTCAAATCTATAAAATCTTTGTGGTTGATTTGTTGTTTGAGGAGTTCATCGAGGAGATTTTGTCCCCCCCCTTCGGAGGGATGATCGCCTTCGTGAAGGAGGCCGAGGGGCTGATGGAGAAAGGGCAGCTGGACCGACTGAAGAACGAGGAAGGTGACGAGCTTTCAATTTCACATTTAATAGAATCTGTCAAAGAAACATCATAATTCACCAGGACCTGCTCACTCACTGCTGTGGGATCAGTTCATCAGACCTGTGTCATCCTGCAGAATTAAAGATGAAAGAATCATTTCTTTATTGATATTGATTGTGTGTGTGTGTGTGTGTGTGTGTGTTGTGGTGTTGTGTGTGTGTGTGTGTGTCTGTGTTGCAGCTCGGATCACTCAGCTCGTTCGGGGGTTCTCCAGCTCGTGGAAACAGTCGGTGGAGTCGATGAGTCAAGACGTCATGAGGTCGTTCACCAACTTCAAAAATGGAACCAGCATCATACAGGTGAGATGGAGATGAAGATGGACGACGTCAGCTCCTTAAAGCCAAACGATCTGGATTATTTGACTTGTTCTTGTTTGTGTCACGTCTGTTTGTGAAGATTTGTATAACGTAGTTCTTCTTGCTGTGATGAATGTTCATCTCGTCTCCGCAGGGCGCTCTGACGCAGCTGATCCAGTACTACCACGGCTTCCACAAGATCCTGAACCAGCCCACGTTCCGCAGCCTGGCCGTGCGCTCGGAGCTCATCAACCTGCACCACCTCATGGTCGAGGTCAAGAAGCACAAACCCAACTTCTAACGAGACGTCTTCCAGTCAAACATCACTGTTGCCATGGTTACGCCTGGTGGGGTTTCCCACTGGGACTCGAATCCACAAGTTAAAATATCACAAACAGAATTGAATCAAAAAAAACTGCAGTAAAAATATTGAATGTTTCCTCTAAAACTTAAATCTACTGATGAGAATTAAAGCGACAAAAGCCACAGTCAACAACCGCACCAGACTTTTATTCTGAAACTCTGAGCAGATGAATTATATTTATTGTTTTTGTCTTTATTTTGTGTTTAAAATGAAGAATGTAACTTCCTGTGTTCGTGGTCGTCTCCTCACGTCTGTGAAGTTTGTACATTTGTAACAGTGAGAGAAGATTTTGTGGTCACATGACTTTTTTGACCATTAAAGAACGAAGCTGAAGATTTTCTGTGTGTGTGTGTGTAATATAAAATATGATTCTGGTTAAGATTAATAAACAATAAGTCAAATATTAGTGTAGTTACAGATTCAATGTTCAGACCAAAGAACAAACATCCGAGTTGTTGAAACGCAGCGAGACAACATGACGACAGGAACAGATCCAATGTGGTTTGGAGTTTAAATTAAAAAGTTAAAAGACAAAGATTTACATGTGCTTGTTACATTAAGACAGAACAGTTTAATTTTAGCTCAGAAATAATCAACTAATAATAATTCACCCACGAAGCAAGTTTCCTGTACATTGTCTGTTTCTTCATCTTTGTGCAGAACTTCATTTTGACAGAAACAAACATTTATTCACGTGAAGACTTTGTTTCCTCGTTAAACTCAGACATTCAGACAAAACGATTATTAAATCATTGTTAAATTTACACAACGATAGCGGACGAGCGCCGAGCTCACGGGTCGACGCCTCAGAACAGAATCTGGAAACTGGAGACGAGAGCGAAGCAGAGAGGAAGAAGTGAACGGCTGCTTCTGACGGCGTCACCTGGAAACACATTCCTCATCAGCAGAGAACTCCTCACACACCTTAGTGACTATAAGATCAATATAAAGTCTTCACTCAGCATTAATCTGATTCATACATTTCTGTTTTCTCACCTGATATCTGCTCTTCCACTTCGTCGGGGACTCGGACATCGAGGGGTTCTCCTGCGGAGGAGACGAGAGACGATTCAACAACGCTTTTTCAAATCCTCAGATTCTGTCTTTTTAAATAAAAAAGTTAAAAAGACGTCGAAGCAGCAGCCGAGGTCACGAGGCCACCGTGACCTTTGACCCCCACGTGCTGAACAGAACTTTGAGAGATTCCCTCGTTGGGACCGACGGAGGAACACGCGTCCTCCGGCCACCGGGCGGCAGCGGCACAGAGGAAGGAGCGAGTTGGACACGTTACTGATCTACTGAACTTTCTGTAATTATTCATGTTTTTATTGATTTAAACACAAAGATTAAATACTTATCAGTTGTTTGTGTGAAATGTGTTTTTTTAGTTTCCAGAACTCGGCGACATGGAAATAAAAATCCTTGTGAAGATGGAACCTGCGTTTTTTTTGTTTTGTTTGATCAATAATTCAAATATTTGCAGAGTAATGGCTGAAGAAGAGCGGACGCCAGACGCCTCTCACCCTGCACGGCGAGCTGCACGGTGCTGATGGCGAGGCCCTGCTCGTCCAGAACCTTGTAGGTTCCCTCGTCGGAGCGCTGCAGGCTCTTCAGGGTCAGCTGCTCCTTCAGCGGGTGCTTCTCCAGACGCAGGCTGTCGGGGTCGCCCTTCATCCACAGCTCCGCCCACTCCGAGCTGTTCCTGAGGAGCAAAGCTCAGAGGTCAGTGACTGAGTCCGCAGAGCGCCCCCTGGAGGCGGCACCCAGACAGAGGAGGTTCACGTGACATGTACGGGAATACAAATATATAAAATGTTTTATTTATTCCTGCATCGAAGTTTGTGGATTTTAACAATTTTTCTTTTCCCTCTATAATAAAAAGAAAATGTCTGCAGGAAGGACGCTGACCTGCCCTGGAAGACGACTCTGACCGAGTGACGGGTCACCAGATCCAGAACCAGGTCGCCACCCGGACCCCGGGCCTGATGGGATTTATGGTCTGAAAACACAGATGTCGTCGCTCGGTCAGTGACTGAGAATCAACACACAACAGATTTAACACACAACAGAATTAACACACAACAGATTTAACACACAACAGAATTAACACACAACAGAATCAACACACAACAGAATTAACACACAACAGAATGAACACACAACAGAAGCTTCATTATCATCCTGATGTATGTTCGGTATCTGTAACTGTATTTTTCATAAAGAAAATGTGTTTTATTCTTATTTGTGATTAAAAGATTAAGCGTCATGTTGCTAAAAAACAAGAAAAGAGAATAATTAATTTAATAAGATAAAAAATGAATATCATGAATATTCTCTTTCATCTCAGAAGCAGATCCAATCTGGATCCGCTCCAGAACTGAAGGAGTTGTTTCTCGTGTGATGTCCGGCGCCGCCACAGAGTTCCCTGGGAACCGGTTCGGTACTTCCGGGTCACGACCTGGCGACCTGGCGATCGGACTCACCGAACACGAGCAGCTTCACGGCCTGAATGAAGACCCGGGTCTCATGGCCCGCTCTCCGTCCACCACCATGAAGCTCTCGTACCGTCCAGTGTCTTTGATCTGAACGTCGCTGATGACCAGCGAGCAGTCCCCCGACCCGAGCTTCTCCTCCGGAACCTCCACCCGCCCGCCGTACTCCTCCGCCTGCCAGCGCCGGGCCCCCCACTGCTCGAACACGGTGCCGGTGGTCTGCCACTGGATGTGGCAGGAGGCCGCCGCCGCCCGGGCGCGGGGGGGCGTCCAGCTGCAGGGCAGGACGGCCTGCTCCCCCACGGTGCAGCTGACGGACAGGAAGCGGGTGGACAAGGAGGCGGAGTCTGGAGATGGAAGTGAAGCGGGCTCATCACACTTTGAATTCCTCCGACTGAATGTGTTTACATTGAAATCATGTATTTGTACTTTTGGCGTTTCCATGGAAACATTGACTCAAACACCCAGAACAGCGACCCCTGGTGGTGGTTGGGTGCAGTTACACTACAGCCCCACTGTCAATCACACACTCACCAACTAAACTGACGATCAGGAAACAGAGAAGATTCAGCAACCTGAAACAAGATTCAGATTCATCAGCAACTTTATCATAAACACTATTATCATTATTAGAGGATAATCATCATATTATTCATTATGTCACATGTTTGGCTCTTTCCTCCACAATGATGGAATATGTGTTGAAATATCCAACGTTTTCTGAATTTATTGAATAATTCATTAAGTTGATTAGAAAATAATCAACAAGATGAAAGGTTCAGAAGTTCAAAAGTAGTATAAGTTTTGTATATGTAAAAGAGTATAATGAGGTCAAATTACATAAACTGTAACTGTAACGATAAGTAGCAGAGTAACAGTACTTCGTTACTCCACCTGCTGAGTGACAGTTTGTCAGAAATGAAACTGACGTTTGAAAAGTTCAGTTTCGTTTCCTCTCATCTGTTGATGGAAGCCACGTTGTGTCTGCGCATGCGCAAACTGCAATACAATATATGCTACAATATAAATGTAACAAAATCTAAACATAATAAAATATAAATATAATACAAATATAAATACAATGAAATAAAACAAAGTATAAACATAACAAAATATAAACATAATCAAATATAAATATAACAAAACGGAATATGGAATATGATACATACAAAATACTATAAAATCCAAATGTAACACAGAATATAAGATATGATATGATATAAGTAGTAGAGTTTGGACCTGGCCATGATGATGATGGGGGAGCGGCTCCTCTTCCTCAGGTTCTGGATCTGGTTCTGGATCTGGATGAACGTTGAGGAGCAGCTGAGACTCAACTCGGTGTGAACAGCACTTCCTGTGCATTTCAAAACAAAGGTCGTGTGTCTCCGCTGCGGGTGGAAACTGTTCAAAGTTCACATAAATAAAATAACATTTTGAACTCTTTTTATTCTCTTGTTTTGTGAATCACATTTGTCACGTGACAACAGATTTGTATTTGATCCCAGCAGGAGATTCATTCACTCTCATGCAGATCGGATCTGATCTGTATTATATAGACTCATTATACAGTATGTATTTAATAACACTCTGCAGTATGGACAGTTCAGTCATTTGTATAGTTTTAATTCCGCTCATATTTATTTAATATTTCTGTTTTACCCCCCCCCCCTCTGATCTGACTGACTCGTCTCAATAAATACAATGCTTTTATTCTGAAGGAGCTCTCGTGTTTATTTATAACACATGGGACTTTACAGATTTCTGCAGAAATGAAAGTTAAACTCATAATAATGATTAGTGGAAATGGGAAATGACACACACACACACACACACACACACACACACACACACACACACACACACACACACACACACACACACACACACACACACACACACACACACACACACACACACACACACTCTCTCTACTGGTTTCAGTCATTTTCAGTGTGTGTGTCAGTCATGGCAGTTCTCTCATGGATCCTCTCTCTCCTCTGTTAGTATATATATATATATATATATACTTCAGTGATATTTCATACCTTCACGATGCCCCAGTGTTACTTGACAGCTGCAGGTCTTTACTTCAGGTTCTCTGGGTTCTAACCTCCTCTCTCTCCTCAGGTCTTGCAGGATGCCACCGGTCTTCAGCCTCACCTGTTCTCCGCTCTGTCCGGGGGGTCCAGGTGGTCCAGGGGGTCCAGGGGGTCCAGGGGGTCCAGGTGGTCCAGGGGGTCCAGGGGCAGAACGTCACTCTGACCTGTAACCTGACGTCCAGCGAGGACGTCACCTGGTACCTGCTGCGTTCAGGTTCGGACCAGCTGCTGCCTCTGCTGACAGTCAGCTTCAGTAACTGGGAGAACCCATGGTCACCCATCACTCTGCCAACATCAGCCACATGAGCAGCGGCGGGGGGGGGGACCCGGAGACGGACCCCGTCACTCTGGAGATCACGGAGGTGGAGGAGCAGGACAGGGGGATGTACTTCTGCTCCGCACGCTGTGGAGGGGTCGTGTGTTTTAACAGAGCGACTCTTCTCTCTGTGGACGGTGAGATGTTTGATCTTCACTGAGGATGAGGAGCGACCTCTAACCTCCGAGTCTGATGAGGAAGGTCAGAGGTCAAAGTATCAACTGACTGATCAATAATGTGTTTGTTCCCAGCAGCTGATGGGACGTCCGCCACAGATGAGACTGGTCCGCCATGTTGGAGCGTGGGAATCTGTGTCCTTCCTGCTGCACTGGTCCTCGTCCTCGTCCTCGTCCTGTTCCTGGGCTCAGGTGAATCAATCAATCAATCAATCAATCAATCAATCAATCAATCAATCAATCAACCAATCAATCAATCAATCAATCAATCAATCAATCAATCAATCAATCAATAAGTAATGATGTCATTGATGAAGCAACCAACAGCACATAGATAAGTTACAATTATCTCAAAGTAATGTTTACATATGAATTCAAGTTACAGTTCAATCATTTATATAATAGAAAACATTTTACTAAATTAGATATTCTTATTTTTTGGTACTTTTACTTGAGTAATATTTTGACCACAGTTAGTATCATGAACTAAAATGAAATGTAATTAATATAAAGGATGAAAAGACGTTTTAAAGTAACTTGTCATGTGAAGTAAAATCCGTCTGTACGGATGTAGGAGGGGGGGGGGGGGGGGGCTGCAACACCTCCTACTGGTCAGAGGCTATAACTGCAGGGTACAAACAGTTAATTTTCTTATTTGTTTTACATTTGAAATAAAGTGATGGTGGCAGAGCAACATACACAGAGGAGGTGGTTTCCTGCTGAACATTAACTGCAGAGTGCGTGGGTAGGGACTGACACAGGATGTGGCTTTTTATTTTATATTGTTTTGTGTCCATTTACATTTCCAGTGATGGAAGTGTTATTTTTACTGTACTTTTTGGTACCCTTTTGAATCTAATGTATTGTATGGTTGTATCTTTACATGTCTACTGGATTTAAAGATGAGCAGGAGCAAGAGCTTTTAAAGCTCACAATAAAACAAGCAAACTTGTTTTATTGCTCACAAGTTTGCTTGTGTCCTGGTCACCAGATAGGACCGTCACCAGCAGCGACACCAGGATGCACGGTTGATCTCTTCTGCAATCATGACTTCTTGAAGTGGGCTTGAAGAGTGCCAAAGTGTATTTAAGATTTTATATTTTTCTGTGGAGCTTAATCAATAGAATCTGTCATAAATGTAGATGTTAGGTGCAAAATCATTGACTGAAGTGAATACCATCGGATTCATTACTTTACTAATATGATAAATATAGAACATATCTTGTTTCGGGGGGTTCTCGTCAAGATGATGATTTATTTGCTCCAAAACTAAATTTGCTGCCTGTTGTCATATAAAACTGTTTTGATATTTTATATAGTGTTTAAAACGACAGCATTAAAGGTGAGATCCGTCTCAGCCGAGTCACTTCCTGTTCCTGTCATGACATCACACTCAAGTGACGTCAAATAAATCAATAAAACAAAACGCTCATCTGTTTTCAGAAAGAAGAAATTTATTGACAGGAATAGTTGATTTAAAAAATTTAAATGATGAGGAAAATTATCAATTTGACCACAACAGGATGTGAAGGTTCAGGAATTGTGAGTCTTTTCACAATAAAGTATGAAAATCATTTATCACATTGAGTTCAGAGCAACGTGATTGGACAGAAACAGAAGAAACAGGAAACATCTTAATAACTTCTAATAAAATCAAAGACTTCGTAAAATACATTTCTGTGTGAAATACAGAGTTTAACCGGGTCGTGGTTCTTCTGGTCACGTGACCGCAGGCGGACCAATCGGAACCAGCAGCGTTTCCAAACTTCTGTTGATCTCCAGTCGATGTTGTTTTTCTTGGATCTTGATGAAACTAGTCAGATCTATTGGGAGGATTGGTTGTCCTGGTGTGTGATGGAAGGAAAGGACAGATGCTGGAGGTGGGAACCCGACCCAGAGATGTTCTGGTTGCTGCTGTCGTGTTGTGGATCAGACGTGTGGTTGCATCGTGGTCGTGGTGGTTCTACAGCTGCTTCAGCAGCAGCCCGTAGGGACGGATGGACTCCTGCACGAGGGCCTTGGTCTGGATGGGGCTGGACCCTTCGGGGACGTAAACCAACCACATGTCTTCTCTCTGACACTTCTTCCTGTTCTCCGGGTTGATGCGGTTCTGAAGAGCCACCTTGTACATCTTCCCGTCCACTTTGGACTTGAACACCTTGCAATATTTCTCCGCCATCTTGATGTCTGGCGTGGAGTACACTCCTCTGCCCTTGGTGAAA
>CM031686.1:494321-572705 GCA_006182925.3 Reinhardtius hippoglossoides
CCCTGGCTGCAGGTCCTGGATCTGCAGGGCGTCGTACATGAAGCCGAGGCGGCCGTCCTCCCTCTCTGGTTTCACCGTGCCGTTTCTGAAGCGGGTGAAGATGGCCTCCCGCCTCCCTCCTCTCCTCCGGTGAAACCACCTCTGTTTGGGTTTGGGCGAGCGGCCGCAGGGAAGCAGCAGCGTCCGGCCCGACGACACCGAGAAGTCACGACCTGAGGAGGCGGAGACACGGACGAGGGGCGGGGCTATTTTCAAGGGTCAACCCTAACCCTCTGAAGTCTTTCTAACAAAACTGTGACGTCTCCTCTGGATTCACATTCAAGCTTTATGGACATAAAAGTACTTTTGTTTTCGTGATTCCAGTCTCCTGTCATACTGCACCTGCCCAACAGGTGTCCTCGGACTGTCCAGTACCCAGATCTACCTGCTCACCAGAATACACTTTAAACATAACAGCTCCCGACAGGAAGCCAAAACATCTTGATCGCCCCCTGGTGGCTGGCTGCAGTATTTGTTCTGCTCACTACTGCACAGACTCTGCCTGCAAATGACGTCATCGGCACAAGATGGCGGCTCCTGTATCCGAGATATTTTGGCTTCATTTTTGAACAACAAGCGGAAGTAGAGATGCATCGTCCATCTTTATTTACAGTCAGTGATTGTCTTTGTATAAAGTAATGGATTGTAAATATACATATATATAAATATGTATTTGTACCTGTCAGTACCTGCAGCTCTGCCACCGGCTGCTCGTTGCAGCGATACTCGCCGCTGTCGGAGTCGTGAAGCTGCAGCAGACAGAGGCCTCCGTCCGACAGCAGCAGGTGGCGCTGCTGCTCCTCGTTGGCGTCGTAGTCGTGTTCGTTGACCAGGACGTCCCCGTCCCCGTGAGTCCAGGTCACATGAGACGTGTCGGAGGCGTCGCAGAGCAGACACACGTGATGATGCTCCGGGACCGAGAACCGGATCAGAGCTGGACGAGAGAAAAAGTCCCCAAAAGCTTTAAATGACGGCACCTGTTTACTTTATTATAGTTTTAATTATCACTGCTTTCTGAATTTAATTTAATTGTGTACCTCCTGCTTCCTTTGAACTGGTCTTATCATTCACAAACCAAAGTGCAAAGCTTTTTATTAAGTTTACCAAAGGTTTTTAATTCACATTAGAACACGTATTCCGTGTTCATGTGTGTTTTCAGGTAGTTTTTACATTTTAAAATGTTTAAAAGTTTAGAAAAAGGAATAAAACAGATTATTGACCAGTTCCTGGACTCGATATTAAAAAGTTTCCTTCCTCAGATATATTTATATACATCAGAAACTATTCCCGGTGCTTCATAGTTAGTTTCCACATGACGTCGGTTATATTTAGCTGCAGATCTGCTGATGCTCGGTTTGAACCTGGTTTCCTGGTTTCTCTCATGGTCACATGATCCCTGTGCTCCAGTCAGACGGCAACTGACAGGCTGGAAATCTTCTGTCAGTTGTTTGTGTGACTTCAGTCGAGCAGAGACTTTGTCGTCTGTGTGTTGTGTTTACGTTTCGGCCTGAAAACTAAAGTTCAGGAACAATTTGTCCTAACAAAACCTCTCAGCCGAACTTTAAATGTTTTCACAGTTTTCCATCAGTCGGATGAAATCAATCAATCAATCAATCACAGTTTTCATTTATATTAACAAAATGTTTTCTCTGCTGGATTTATTTCAATAAATATTAAGTTAGAAAATTATTTTAATTTCTTGTTAAATGGTTTTTTCCTCCATGTGTTAATTCACAAAGGCTTATAAATGAACTGAAAGACTGAATAGATATGGAAAGAGATAAATGTAACAAATACAAACGGATAGTAACAGTAATAATATTACGGGTTACAATGTTATAATAAAATGTTATTTAGGAGCTTAAATTAAAGATTTAAGATTTGAAGATTAAAGATTTGAAGATTAAAGATTTGAAGATTAAAGATTTGAACGAATGATAATAATAATTAAACGTACCTGTGGAGTTTTCAGTCTGTAAAAACCAAACCAAACAGAAGATCATGAAACAGATCATCTTCCGAACAGACGTGTGACGAGAGGAGCGATGAAGGAGAGAAGGAGTTCCTCTCCTCCCTCCTGCTCCTTCTCTCCTTCCTCATTCTCTCCATCGGACCACGTGTCTCTTTAACTCTTTAGCTGTGATGGTGGAATCAAACCTTTTGAATGATTGATGTGAGATATTAACTCCAGTTTAAAAATAAACATTTTCAATGAAAGACCTTTTAGTCTTCATTGGCCTCAGAAATCCCAAATGTTTGATGCACTTTAATCTGATCACTTTTCTGTTTTCCATCTCAGCTCGAGTCGGATGAACTCTTTTATTTTTACTCTTTTATTTTCACTCTTTTATTTTTACTCTTTTATTTTACTCTTTTATTTTACTTAACTCTTTTATTTTCTAAAGCCACAAACAAAGTGCTTCAACCTGAACTGTTTATTTCTTCCTGGTCAACTCTGATTGGCTCACACACTTGCCAATAATACGTGTACCTAAAATGTGCCAACGTTGATTGGCTACGTCCACCTGTCATTCAAAATGCAACCGCTCGATTGGGCTGAATCCTCTTCAACACCCCCATCCTCAGGAGCAGTTCTATTGGTTGTTTCTCCCGTCAATCACACCAGCCTTGGCTCTCATTGGCTGCTGTGCAGTAAGTGGGCGGTATCGCTCTAAAACAGAAGCTGTTTCCTTGTGTGTCAGAAGCTCCGAGAAACGAGAGGCTGCAATTTATCTATATAGATGTTTATATAGATGTTTATATAGATGTATATAAATGCAACTTATATATATATCTATATAAATATATCTACTCTAACCCGGAAGCAGACGGACGAGGAGAAGCTGCAGTGCACACTCCTCATCTGAAGCTAGCAGCTAGCTGTTAGCCGTTAGCTGTTAGCCCTTAGCCGTTAGCCGTTAGCCCTTAGCTCGTCGTTAGCCTCCGGACTCTCGCGCTCTCACGCCGCCTCTGAGGCGATGAGCACGGACTTACTCTCTGATCTGGACACGCGCTTCTTCGCTGATAACCTCCTGACCAGCGAGGACTGGGGTGAGTCTGCGTCGCTACCCGCTGCGAGGGGCAGGGGGTCCCGGGGAGGAGGAGGAGGGGATGGTAGGGAAGAGGAAGAGAGGAGGAGGAGAGGAGGAGGATGGTAGGGAAGAGGAGAGAGGAGGAGGAGAGGAAGAGAGGAGGGGGGAGAGGAGAGGAGAGGAGAGAGGACTGGGGTGAGTCTGCGTCTCTACCCGCTGCGAGGGGCAGGGGGGTCCCGGGGAGGAGGGAGGGAGGGAGAGAGGAGGAGGAGAGGAGGAGGATGGTAGGGAAGAGGAAGAGGAGAGGACTGGGGTGAGTCTGCGTCGCTACCCGCTGCGAGGGGCAGGGGGGTCCCGGGGAGGAGGGGAGGAGGTAGGGAGAGGAGAGGAAGGAGGAGAGGAGGAGAGAGAGGAGGGGGGAGAGGAAGAGGAAGAGAGAGGACTGGGGTGAGTCTGCGTCTCTACCCGCTGTGAGGGGCAGGGTGGGTCCCGGGAGGGAGGGAGGAGGAGGAGGGGAGGAAGAGAGGAGGATGGTAGGGAAGGGAAGAGGAGAGGGAAGGCAGGGGATGAAGAGAGGAGGAGAGAGAGGAGGACGGGGGGGTGACCGAGGGAGGAGGGGGAGGAGGGAGAGGGAGGAGAGGAGGAGAGGATGGTAGGAGAGAGAGGAGAAGGAGGAGAGAGGACAGGAGGGAGAAGAGAGGAGGAGGAGGGGGGAGGAAAAGAGGAGACGGGTGAGCGCGTCGCTACCCGCTGCGAGGGGCAGGGGCCCGGGGAGGGGAGAGGATGAGGGATGGTAGGAAGAGAAGAGGAGGAAGAGAGGAGGTGAGGAGGAGAGGAGGGAAGGAGAGGATGGGGTGAGTCTGCGTCGCTACCCGCTGCGAGGGGCAGGGGTCCGGGAGGAGGGGAGGGGGGTGGGGAGGAGGGGAGAGGAAGAGAGGATGGTAGGGAAGAGGAAGAGGAGAGAGAGGAGGAGAGGAGAGAGAGGAGGGAAGAGGGAGAGGTGACTGATGAGGCGAGGGAGGAGGGAGAGGAGGGGAGAGAGGAGGAGGAGGGAGGAGAGGAGAGAGAGGAAAAGGAGAGGAAAGGAGGAGAGTGGTGGAGGAGGAAGAGGAGAGGAAGAGAGGAGGAATGGAGGAGAAGAGAGAGAGAGAGAAGAGGAGAGAGGAGGACGGGGGAGAGGAGAGGGAGAGGAGAGGAGAGGAGGAAGAGATGAGAGGATGGTAGGGAAGAGGAGAGAGAGGGGATCACTGGAGGGAGAGAGTCGAGAGGAGAGAGGAGAAGAGAGAGGAAGAGGAGGGGAGGGGAGGAGAGAGGAAAAGAGGAAAAGAGGAAAAGAGGAGAGTGGGGTCCCGGGGAGGAGGAGAGGAAGAGGAAGAGAGAGAGGAGGAACTGGAGGAGATAGAGTGAGATGATGAGGAGGAAGGAGGAGAAGGAAGATGAGGAAGAGAGGAAGAGGAGAGGAGGACACTAAAATATCTTTTAAAAGTTTTACACAAGGTTTGTGTGTGTGTGTGTTGTGTGTGTGTGACACCTGCGTCACATGCAATGCATGATGGGAGAAGTGATGGGGTCAGGGTGGGCGTTGGTTTCCAGGACGTTAATGTCATGAATAAATATAATGAATTCATAAATATAATGAATTCATTAATATAATCGGTGTTTTTACCGTTCAATGGATATTTGACCAGTTGTTACATGTTTTCATAAAGAGCAGTCGATATCACCCTGACTCGTCAACAGGAGGATAAAACATCTGTTTACCTCTGATAATCACGATCTTCATTAATAACCAACGAGCTTCTTACTTCCTGAAGTGTTGAGCTGTGTTCACGCAGCAGCAGCGTGTTGCTGGTCTGTGTTTGTTGGAACTTGAATATCAAGTCGTGACTGATTTGCATTTTCAGAGGAATGGACAATGTTTTTTCTTCTTCACGGCTCACGTGTTTATTAAACCCTGTTTCCCGTCAGATGCCTGCCTGTACCAGTGCGAGAACATGGAGGAGGGGGAGGACGCCGACTTCACCCGAGGGCGGAAATATCAGACGACGGTACGACGAACAAAACTCCTCCTTCACACGGTTCACAGGTGCTGAGGTTCAGGTCTCACACACAGGAAGTGGGTCAGCTGCTGCTCTGTTTTCATTGGTTAGCGTGGTGACACATGACGTCATAAACCTGCATCACTGAACATGGCAGCAGCACAAATCTGCTCTTTATCCATCAGTAGATACAGATGAAGGGTCAGAGGAGAATCAGGCTGACACACACACACACACACACACACACACACACACAACATCACACACACAAAGTCGGTTCGTTCGTTCTTTGGCCTTATTTTCATCCGCTCTCTCTCTCTGCTCGTCTCATTCTCTCGTCTCTCGCTCTCTCTCTCTCTCTATCTCTCGCTCTCTCGTCTCTGTCTCTCTCTCGCATCTCTCTGTCTAGTCTCCTCTACGCCTCTCCTCTCTCTCTACTATCTCTACTCTCTATCTGTCTCTCTCTCTCTCTCCTATGTCTCTCTCCTCTCTCCTCTTCTCTTCTCTTCTCTCTCTCTCTTCTCTCTCTCTCTCGTCTCTCTCTCTTCTCTCTGCTCTCGCTCTCCTTCCTACTCTCTCGATCTCTCTCTATCTCTCTCTCTCTTCTGCTCTCTCTCTCTCTCTCTCTCTCTCTCTCTCTCTCTGTCTCTCGCTCTCGCTCTCTCCTCTCTCTCTCCTCTCCTCTCTCTCTCTCTCTTCTCTTCTCTCTCTGCTCTTCCTCTCCTCTCTCTCTCTCTCTCTCTCTCTGTCTCTCTCTCTCTCTGCTCTCCTCTCTCTCTCTATGCTCATCTCTCTCTTCTCTCTCTCGTCTCCTCTCTCTGCTCTCTCTGCTCTCTTCTCTGGAGCTCGTCTGCTGATGCTCTCTGCTACGGTCTCTGAGCGCTGCAGATCCGCTACGCTCTCTCTCGCTCTATCTCTAACTCAATCCCATACACACACCTCCTCATCACTCCTCTCATACTCCTACCTCCCTCTCCCCCACCACCCCCTCCCCCCCACCCCCCTCCTCTCCTCCCCCCCCCCTCCCCCCCCCTCCCCTCTCCTCTCTCACAGTTTGACAACGACCTCGTGCTGACCCTCGACCCTGACAACCCCACATCTCCATGGCAACACAGTGAGGACAACCTGCTCACAGGTAAAGACCAGCGACGCTTAATAGTCTGAGACGTTGTGAACTTCGTGCACGTAATTCAATAACCAGACTTCTCACGTTTTAGCCGTTTATTAGTTATCTGAAGACATTAGTGGATTTTTGGACGTATGTAATTTGAGATGCTGCTTCTCCTCAGCGTCTGTGCACGTGTGTAGTTATCAAGTTCACGTTGAACTATCTTTGTCTGTCTTTCTCTGAAGGAGAAAAACCGGTAACCAAAAATGAAATGACGATTACTCAGCCGTTACCAGTGGAAATGTGTAAGTTGTTTTATTTGTTAAGAGAGAATTGATCGTGTTCTGCAGTTTTCAGTGTGTTTTGTTGACGTGTGTGTGTGTGTGTGTGCGTGTGTGTGTGCGTGTGCGTGTGCGTGTGCAGTGTTCCAGGTGAAAGCAGAGCCTCTCTCCCGGCGTCCTCACTCGCCTCTGACTGCTCCATGTCTTCACCAGAACCTCAGGTGTGTGGTTCAAACGCGTCACATGATCGACGGCACTGACTCCGAAGCCTCTTTTCCAAAAACCCCACAATCACCTGACTTGTGCAATGGAATCGATAAATCCACATTCACTCGTTACAGGTTTTAATCGGCTCCAACTGACAGTGATGATTTAATAAACTTACGGATGTTAGTGCGACAGCGTTTCTCCCTCTGGTCTCAGCCGAGGTCTCGTGCAGCCGCTGACATCTTTACGTCTTGGTTCTGTCCAGGTCACAGTTAAAGGTGAAAACCCTCCGACTCCTCCGTACATGTACGGAGACGTGCTGTCTCCTCCGCTCGGCGCCATGGAGGTGACCGTGGCGACCACAGGCATGCCCCCCCCTCCACAGACGCAGCTGCAGACGCCGTTGACAGTTGCACAGATCCCAGCAGCCGTCATCGGTGGATTACAGACGCAGGCGGCAGGTGAGTGAGTGAGTGAGTGAGTGTGTGATGTGTGTGTGTGTGTGTGTGTGTGTGTGTGTGTGTGTGTGTGTGTGTGTGTGTGTGTGTGTGTGTGTGTGTGTGTGTGTGTGTGTGTGTGCGTGTGCGCGTGCGTGTGTGTGTGTGTGAGCGCGTGTGTGTGTGCGCGTGCGTGCGTGCGTGCGAGAGCTGAAATGTTCTGTAGTGAAACAGGCTGAATTAATATAAACCCCCCCCCCCCCAGTGCTGCCGAGGTCCGCCACGTTAAAGACCAACACCATCCTGAGCACCAAACCTCCCATCCAGCCCCGACCCGTGTGTGTCGCCTCCCTCCCTGTCCCCCAGACCCCGGCACCGGCTAAGACCCTCATACTACAGGGCCTCCCCCCCATGGACCAGACCCGACCCGGTAAGAGACGAGCCTGTGTGTGTGTGGTGTGTGTGTGTGTGTTGTTGTGCTGCTGTATCACAACAGTGATGAGCGTTTCTTCTCGTCCTCCTCTAGTCGTCCTGTCTCAGTCCGTCTGTCTCGGCTCAGCTCCGGCCATCGTCAAAATGGAGCCGGTGTCTCCCTCCATCACCCAGCACTGCTCCAGTCCCACGGCCCCGCCCACCAGCAAACCCATCGTCCCGGCAACCGCCACTTTACCTGGCAACAGCTGCGGGGACATCGATGTGAGTTGAAATCTTTCAAATGAACTTCACACTTTCATTATTTCATTATGACCAGTCAGAGGGTGAACTGGTCCCATCAGGATCTGTCTCACTTCACAGGACAAACACCAACTACACACAACGTCCAGAAAAACTTCCTCTGTCCTCTTGTTCTTCTAAACCATTAGACTTCCCCCCCCCCCCCTCTCTCTCCTCCTGCAGATGAAGGTGCTGAAGCGGCAGCAGAGGATGATAAAGAACCGAGAGTCTGCGTGCCAGTCCAGGAAGAAGAAGAAGGAGTACCTGCAGCACCTGGAGGGTCAGCTGAGGGAGGCGCAGCAGGAGAACGAGCGGCTGCGGCGGGAGAACCAGGCCCTGAGGGAGAGACTGGCTGGGAAAGAGGTGAGGAAGAGGAGGAGGAGGAGTAACACCACCCATCAATCAGTGCTTCTTTAATGAGTCTCTCCACATCTGGAACACATCTCCAACAAAGAACATCTGGAAGAACTATTTCATAATTTCATTATTCTGTGTTAATGTTTTCTTGCCTGTTGTTTCTCAGGGCAGCGACTCAGCGAGTAACAAGCGAGCCGTCTGTGTCATGGCGGTTCTGCTCTTCATGACCTTCAGCTTCGGACCCGTCAGGTACCGCTCACTACAGAACACACTCTCTCTCGTTCAGGACCAAATCTTTATTTTCTATTTTTTCATTTTGATAAGTTACACGTAGACGCAGTTAAATCCCCTCTTTGGTCGGAACAGACCCAAATCCATCAAATCCATCAGATCCATCAGATCCACCAGATCCATCAGATCCATCAAACAATCAAAAATCATTTCTGAAGAATATGAACCAGTACGTCCAGAAAAAAATCCCAAAAGTGTAACCCATAAAACATCATGTGCGACTGCTGACACCGATTTTTGTCCCAATGATGTAAATGAAATTGGACATTTTGGATTCTGTGTCTCACTGCTGGTCCTCGTCTCTGCAGCATCACGGACAGGAAGCTGTCGACGGGGCCACAGGACAGCGTGGTGTGGTACACGGGACGGCAGCTGCTGGAGATCGAGCAACAGCGACCGCCGCCGCCGCAGCGGCAGGCGAGGGCGGCGCCTCAGCCTCCGAGCAGAGAAGAGGACAACACGGAGACGGAGGAGGACGGAGCCGAGGCGGAGGGATTTGTTGCAGAGTCGTTTCCTTTCAGGTGAGAACTGAACTCTGAACTCTGAACTCTGAACTCTGAACTCTTGAACTCTGAACTCTGCTGCAGAATCAGATTTTATAAACTGAATCAAAGTCTCTTCGTCGTATTCACCCAGAGTCTCTTTTAAAGTGGTCTGAGTTTAATGTGAGTTTAATGTTTAATGTGTTTATTAGGGTTAGAGTAAGTGACACCTGCAGAAGATAAAAACTTGTGTTTAGAATTCAGGTTTCAGGAGGAAGTGACATCACAGGAAACCAGCTGGAAGTTTGTCTTTGAAGGATCTGAACATCAGTAGAGCTCATGCTGTGTGTGTGTGTGTGTGTGTGTGTGTGTGTGTGTGTGTGTGTGTGTGTGTGTGTGTGTGTGTGTGTGTGTGTGTGTGTGTGTGTGTGTGTGTGTGTGTGTGTGTGTGTGTGTGTGTGTGTGTGTGTGTGTGTGTGTGTGTGTGTCTCACAGGAACCTGAGCGACGTCTTCAGCGACATGAAGGACCTGGTTCTTCAGGACATCGATCGTTACTTCACCTCCTCCGACTGTCGACAGTTCAACCGCTCCGAGTCCCTGAGGTTCGAGCCCCGTGATGACTCATCGTCGTGACTCAGGTCATTGCTCGGCTGGTTTCTCTGACTCTCCTGTGACGTGTTGGCAGGTTGGCAGACGAGCTGAGAGGTTGGGTTCATCGACATCAGATCGACAGGAAGAAATCTGGAGGGAAACCAAAGATCGCCAAGAAGGCCAAGATCGCCCAGGTAGTGACACGGCTCCTCTTCGTCACCTTCATCTTCTTCTTCTTCTTCGTAAATGAACCAATCCGTTTTGTTCAGAAAGCTCAGCTGAGGAAGACGAACTTCTCCAGATATCTGCCGATGCAGACTCATCGCTCCCTCGAGAGGTACGAGAGGAACCCTTCAGTCCCGTCTCCTCGTGTTCGATCTGCTGCTCGTCCGTCACCTGGGATTCTTTCAATGCTCAGAGTGTTTCAGGAAGTGATGACCTCTGACCCTTTTGTCTCTGCAGTCAGCTGCAGGTTCTTCCTGGTCCTGAGGTCACGTACAGCGACTTCCTGGACGCCATCGACCGCAGAGAGGACACTTTCTACGTGGTCTCGTTCCGACGGGTACGACCACACGTTGCTCCCGGGGCTGGTTTTCTTTCTTTGCTCCCATGATGCAGTTTGTCTAACGCAGCATTTAGACGATAGACTGTAAATAACAACGGACGTAGCCTAAAACGTGTCTTCTCTCTAATGACCAGCTGAGGGCGACTCCCCTGAAAATGACTCACCTAATTTATATCGTCACCAAACACTGGATGAGGTAAACATGGAAACCGTGTGAGTGACAGCGAGAACAGTCCTGAACGTGTCCTCTGTCGCCCCCTACAGGACCACCTGCTGTTACCGGCCATCAGCCACAATAAAACCAGCCGACCCAAGATGTCTCTGGTGATGCCGGCGATGTCCGTTAACGGTGAGTAGCGACCGGTGGTTTCTACACAGTGATGCTGTCGAGGATCAATCTGCGGGGAAAAAACTAAAACTGATAATTAATCTATTTTTAAAATATTGTTAAACATTTTCTTTGAGATCAGCTTCATTATGAATATGATGCCTGCTTCTGTTACTCCCCCTACTGGCTGCAGGACATCGTTGAAACATGAGCTTGTTTAAATGGATCTAAAATAAAAACCTTAATATTTTGAACATTAATTATTTTTGCAGCAGAAAGCCGAAGCCTTTTTCTTCCACCCACAACGTGTTTAAATAAGTTATGAAGAGTTGAGAGTTCTTCAGTTGATGTTTCTGTATTTAGAATCTTTAGAATCAATGTTTTGTATGTTTTTACTGATGACATTTTTTTGTTATATTTTTTAAACTAATATTTTTAGTACTGTTATGATTTATTGTGGTTGATTGACTCTCAGAATCTTTTAGCTGAGGTTTCACAGATTTTAAAGATATGAAGCATTTCAAGATTCTCCAAGAAAACAAATCCCAGGAAGTAGAAATACAGCGTAGATACAGGAGGAACGTCTCTGCTGCAGAGTTCAAAGATCGAGAAGCAGATTTTATGAATTATGAATAACGTGTGTTTCAGCTGAATCCAGAGACGCCGTTAGAAACTTCACCGCTAAACCAAACATGTGTTCATTGTTTCAGAGAGCCTGTACAACACGTCTCAAGGCTACGAGATGATGATGCAGGTCGACTGCGAGGTCATGGACACTCGGATCGTCCCCATCAAGTCCTCCGCCGTCCCGCCGTCTCTCCGCGACCCGCCACCGCCCCCCCCCTCCTCCCACCACAACCCTCACCACCATCACCACGGCAACCACACCTCGCTCAGAGGACGCCATCACCCGTCCTCCTCGCCAACGTCTCCGAGGCAACCGTTGCCTGCCCGCCAGCGGACAGCTGAATATTTAATCAGCCAATCAGAGGGGGTCTAAGGGGGTGTCGCCGTAGTGATGGAACACAAAGAGGCGACGGACGGTGGAAAACATGGAGGAACAAAAACCTCCTTGTTTTTGAAAATCACTTTATTGCTTAACACGAGTAACTTTTCTCTTCTTTTCCAAACAACTCTTTTCCTGCAGGAAACAGAAAAACTAGAAAGTTTAGATCGACTCGTCTTTAAACTCCTGTCGAAGAAAACGTCCTAATATATTAAATATATTGTAAAAATGAAAATCTCCCAGCAGCAGCCTGCACTTAGACAAAGTGCTGCTTTTTAATATTTAATGTGAAGATGTGGAGTGAATGTGCCCGTGTGGAGCGGAGCTGAAAGAGGAACGTTTCTGTTTGTCGCCGCTCTCTGCGCGTCCTAACTGATTTGACCCACAGGTGGCGCTGCAGCAGAACGTCTAGACTTTCACAGGAAGTGGATAAAAGGTCTGGTCGTGAGAATCTGGTTATTAATGGTGCAGGAGAAACGTCTGGTTTCCCTCGACTCTGCTGATGAGCTCGTTTGTATATTTGTGAAACGCTGGAGTCCAGATGTTTGAGTGACAGCTGCTGCACGACCGAGGATCCTGACGTGGCTTCAGGGAACAGACGTTCGAGCACTAAGTCTGAACCTTCACTCCAGCAGCAGCACAGGTTTAGTGCCTTGCTCGTGGACAAAGTCAGATCCTCTGTCGTGCTGCGTCCGTCAGATTCGTCCATGTTTTTTTTTTTTTGTCTTTTAATAGAAAAATCCTGTGGTTGTTTTGTGGGGATTATTTAATAGATGTAAAATATCATTGTTCACTTTGTAGATATTCTTTGTTTTTTTTATATATTTTTTATTTCCTGAGGCGTTCAGTGAAAATTTTCTATATTTTGTTCTCGTCTTTCTTTCAAGGACCAATCACGTTCGTTCGTTCAGTCTCTGCTCGCCGGGATTTTCTCTCCTGACTCGATATATTTATGAAAAATACAATTATATGAATACTCCGTTTTTTTTAATTGTACAGAATTAAGTTGTGAAGCTTCAGTTTTTCCTAAAAACACAGAACATGTCAATTCTGCCAAAACAATAAAATTGAGCCTCTTTGACCTGTGGAATGATTTTCTTTTATTCATAGTTTGTTTCAAACCAGAAGTTTCAGATTTTTTAATATTTTGCATTAAAGCATTATTTCCTTGTGTGTGTCTTGATGCTCTGGCTCCTCCCTCTGCTATGACTCCTCCCTCTGACTCTGATCAGCTGATTTCATCCCTTCAACTGTCAATAAACTGAATTTTACAATCAGCTCTGAAAAAAAGTTTTTAATTCGAATTTGTCAAATTTAACTTTTGTGACTTTCCAACAGTTTGGTCATTTCAAAAACTTTTGGGAACTGATTTAAAAACATCCGGTTTGAATTCAACACGAGACACAAGGACCTCTCACCGCCAGGGGGCGACAGCTCGGCAGAGGAACAGGAAGTGGAGACTGAAGGGAACTTGTTAAATCATGAAAATAATATTGTTTATATTAAACTAAATGATATTGAACAACAAACATAAGCAGAGTTTAAACAGTGATAAACCTGACTCCTCCCCCACCTGGCCCCGGATCACGTGATAGAAATAACCTGATCATGTGATCACCTGCGTTCTCTGAAGTGTGGCGGTGACACAGGTGGGTAGTTCAACTCCTTACACTGCCTTAAAGTGCGTGCGTGTGCGTGCGTGTGTGCGTGTGTGTGTGTGTGTGAGTTCTTTCAGATCTCGCTGAATGTTTATTTTGATACGAGTGAAACTCTCAGTCACATGAACTGTTGTTATTTAAAATGTGATTTTAAATATTAGATTTCAGCCTGAAACATTTCTGCATTTATTGAATCTGAGGAACCACGTGATCAACACTTCAGTAAAACTGAACATGTGATATTTATGTTAAAAACAACCAAACAGGCTTCAAAATAAAATACAAGATCATAAAAAATGGAATATATAGAAAACACAAAAACAATAAAACATTAAACTAATAGTTTAAAAAAAAAAAACTGTCAGTAACAAAGAAGTTTCAAACTCACTGAACAAAAAGTCAAGATTCAGACTTCACAACCGGACCCCAACACGTGACCTCACACACGTGACCTCACAACACGTGACCTCACACACGTGACCTCACACACGTTTCACAACATGTTTCAAACGTCCCTTCTACTGTCACGAGTCAAACAGTCAAAAAGCAACCCAAAAAGAAGGGAGCCCGGATCCCTGATGCATCTGTTCGTGTTGTGTCCGATTCTTGTTTAAAACTAATATTTAATGATTTGTACGGATGTTTAGGATGAAGTCCTTAATTCTTACTTTTGTGTAATTATTTCATGTGTGTAATATACGGTGTAATATCTGGGTGTGTAATTACGTGTGTTTAATATACGTGTGTGAATATCGTGTGAAAGTAAATATACGTTTTGTAAAAAAATTTTTTTTTATACGGGGTGGTGAATTATTTTAAACGTTGTGTAAAATTACTTGTGTGTAATATCATTGTGAAAATTTGTAATATACGTGTGTAATATACGTGTGTGAATATACATGTGTGTAATATACGTGTGTAATATACGTGTGTGAATATACGTGTGTGTAATATCTTTGTTTAATATCGTGTGTGTAATATTAAACAGTGTGTAATAAAAACCAGGTGGTAATATTGTGTGGAATATACATGTTGTGAATATACGTGTGTAAAAAAATTTTAACGGGTTTTTGGGATATACTGTGTGTAATATACGTGTGTAATATCGTGTGTGAATATACTGTGTGTAATTACGTGTGTGGTAATAACGTGGGTGGGTAATATACGTTTTAATATAACTGTGTGATAATTTATCCTGTTTTGTACTTACTGTGTGTACTAAGTGGGACAACCCGGAGGCAGCATGTCTTCAGGTTGAACGTTGTCGTGAGAAAACGAGTCCAGTGTTTACTGAGGCTGTGGCCGGTTGCCCCTGACGACCAGTCACATCCTCCCACTTCCTGGGTCAGAGAATCCTCCAACTCCCACAATCCAACATTCCTCAGGCCCGGTTCCAGGTTGCCGGGCAACTGAACCCAGACTGTGAGAAACGAACATGACGACTAAATATCCATAAATCAAACTATATTCAGACACGTTGATGAATCCAGGTTTAGTTTGAACGTCTTTGAAAGAATAAATGAAATTGTTGTGAATAACTTGGGTTAGTGGGACGAAACCAGGAAGTAGATTTAACGAGTTTCTCCCCCAGTGTCCCGACGGGGCCTGTTGGTCGTCGTGGTTACGATAATAAATCTGTGGTTTTGGTTCCGGGAACAAAAAGTTCTAACCCTGTTTCTGTCTCGTTTGATCAGAACCTCACGTTAATCTTCAGTCCACACGATATCACGAGGTTGAAATTAGAAATATAAATAAAGTAAAGTTGGAGCCAAAGTTAAAATGATTGTAGTTTATTTTATCTGCAAAAATCTGTTTTATTATAACGTCCGTGTAAAGGGGTGTGGTCTCTCTCTCTTGTTGTACCTGTCGGTGAGGAGCTGCTCATCTTTATCACACGTGTTCAGTTGCTTTGAGTTTCTTCAGTTTGGTCTGAGAAGCTCCGACGTGTCCAGAGAAGCTGCAGACGAGAGAAGCTGCAGACGAGAGAAGCTGCAGACGAGAGAAGCTGCAGACGAGAGAAGCTGCAGACGAGAGAAGCTGCAGACGAGAGAAGCTGCAGACGACTTCAGATGAAGTGTGAGGCTCTGATTCTGCGGAGCAGGAACTGATCCGCTCAGACTTTCCCACTGAGCTTTTCCTTTCTTGCTCTTTGTCTCCGTCGCATCAGATTCTGGTGATTCCCTGCTGTGACGTGATGTTCCACTCAGACGGATCCAGTTCCTCGTCCTCGGCCGATTAGACACCTGTACAGACGACAGGTTTCCCCCGACCGATCGTTCAGATTCTGACAGGATCAGATTTCATGAGTTTGTTTCCAGGTCGGAGGAAAAGTCTGGTTTTATCAGGACGTAGATTTCAGCTGGTGGAGCTCAGGAGAGAAGCTGAAGCAGATCCCTGAAGGAGGCGAGTTGTACCTGAACACGAGGAGAAGTTTCAATGGTTTGTTAACATGTGACACGTTGGTTGTTCGGTTCAGTTGACGCCTGATTCTCCGGCATCGAACATCTCAGCTCAGGATTTAGTGGGATTTGAAAAAAGTGCTTTGAAGTCGTCGTCTTCAATTCGTTTCCAGAGTTTGGGAAACGAGTCGAAGCTGCAGTCGATTATTTCTCCGAGTCACAGATTCATTAGTGAAAGAGAAGTTCCCCTGATTCATGGAGACGTCTGCACACGTCACTGAACCAGACTTCCTTCCATGGGAAGCAGATCAAAGAGCTCATCAACCAATCAGCAGCCTTCCTGAATCACCATCAGGACGTCGCTGAGCAGCAGAGACACCACACCTCACTATGCTGCAGCCCGCCACCAGGGGGCCGAGGGGATGATTTGGCTTCACTTGTCCTGAGCTGTCACGTCGTCCATCTTTGTTCTTCTTATTTATTCTTTTGACTGTTATGAGTCAGTTTCTCATTTTGTTTTATGGAAACCATGAAATTTCATTATTAAATCACAATTCATGTAAAACTAACGTGACAACTTATTTTATTTTGATTCCAGCTCGTTGAGAGAGATTTACAGCCACGTCCCCGAGGTCAGCAGAGAGGGGGGGGGGGGGGGGGGAACCTCCCACCTGGGGACCATTAACCTGACAGCTGTGTTTCCAGGGGGGGGGGGGGGTGCAGTCATGTGTCCCCAATAAATGTGCCCCCCCCCCTTCAGCCAGATGCTCAGGTTTGAACTGATGTTTTTTACAGCTGTGAGTAAAATATGCATCACTAATGTTACACAGGACCCTGCAGCACACACACCACACACACACACACACCACAGACACACACAGACACACACACACACACAACACACACACACACACACACTCACACACACACACACACAACAGACACACACACACACACACACACACACTCACACACACACACACTCACACACACACACACACACACACACTCACACACACGCACGCACACACACACACACACACACAATCAGCTTTCATAAGTGAACACAGAATGTCTTTAATTTTATTCTCACTTAACGAATCTTTGAGAAAAGATGGAGGACATGGCAGCTCCCAGAAAGTGAATCCAAAACGTGTGTGTCGCCCCCTGGTGGTTGGCTGCAGGTCCACCGGGGACGTTGTCATGTTGTCTCCTCCATGTTAATATACATTATCTATATGATTGTCCATGATGTGTTCTGGAACCTGGGACAGGAGGTGACACGCCCCTGACCTCTGACCTCTGACCTCCGTGGACAACAACAGACTGACAAGTGGGTCTGTGACCCTGAGGATCCAGTGATTTGATGTCAGTGCAGCAGCAGCAGTGAGGAGGAGGAGGAGGAGGAGGAGGAGGAGGAGGAGAGGAGGAGGAGAGGAGGCTGAGGAGTGGAGGAGGCGGAGGATGAAGATGTGTTTCCTGCTGGACCTGCATGACATCACTGTTTGTTCTTCCAGCCGCCCCCCCCCCCCCCCCCTCCTATTTCCCGATCCCCGGTATCAACAACCCCACTCCACAGATGTGCCCGTGACAAACCGACAGCGTCACTCAGCAGTGGGCCGCCCGCTGGAGCCCCTCGCCGTCTCAGACAGACACTCAACATGATTTCACCTTTTAAAAACCGGAACCTAACTTTTCCTGCAGGTTTAGTGATGAACTTTATCGTCCACTAGGGGAAGAACTTAATTAATTAGTTTCAATTCATTAAAAAGATGTAATCTATTGATCTCGTCTGTTTTCCACTGATAAAAACATTATAATAAATCAAACCTTTACTTCACTTCACAGAGAAAATGAACGAAACTCAGCAGCTCTTTAATTCAGAGCTCCTCTCGTCTTCCAGAGGTTTCTGTCCTCCAGCCTTTTACGAGTGGACGGGCAGGGAGCCCCATCTGGGGAACCAATGAGTGATTGAGGGAGGAAGAGAGGAGGAAGAGAAGAGAGAGAGGGGGGGTTGGGGGGGTTGGGCGGGGGGTTGCTATTATTTCTCTCTCTCTTCTCTGTCTCTCTCTCCTGCTCTCTCTCTTCTGCTCTCTCTCTTCGTCTTCTCTCTCGCTCTCTCTTTCTCTCTCGCTCTCGCTCTCTCTCCTCGTCTTCTCTCTCGTCGCCTCTCCCTCTCTTCTCGCTCCCCTCTCTCTCCTCCTCTCTCTGCCTCTCTCTCTCTCTTCTTATCTCTCTCTCTTCTTAGCCTCTCTCGCTTCTCTCTCTCTCCCTCTCCTCTCTCTCTCTCTCTCTCTCTCGCTCTCTCTCTCTCTCTCTCCTCTCTCTCCCTCTCTCTCTCCCTCTCTCTTTCTCTCTCTCTTCTGTCTTCTCTCTCTCCTCTCTCGCTCTTTTTGACCGCATTGTCCCTCCATTTTGTCTCTAATCACAAGCTGCCTCTTCATCTCCGTCTCTCTGAGGAGTGATCAGAGGTTTCTTGATGTTCCTCCAGTTCGTCTGTCCGACGGGAAAACCAGAGACACGAGGTCTCGTACGAGGAAACTACCAAAACAACCAAAACTACCAAAACAACCAAAACTACCAAAACTACTAAAACAACCAAAACAGGCTCAGCGGTGCGAAGGTTGGATCTTCTTCACATCCAGTCACTGTGCAAACTGAGAACTGTGAGTCAGTGGGTCCGACACGGGCCCGGCTCACACAAGTGCACGTTCCAGATGATGTCATCACCACGAGGGCAGCAGCTTTTGGATCCAGGACACACACACACACACACACACACACACACACACACACACACGCACACACACACACACACACACACACCAGCGTTTATCTGCTGTGTGTGTGTGTGTGTGTTGATGATGATGATGATGATGATGATGATGATGTCAGTGCACGGATGGTTGTGTTTATTTGATCTGGGACGGTGAAGATGTCACGTCTCATGAAGCTGGGACTCAAACTGGTGGTTTCACCGTGAGCCGGCCGCCGTGAGCAGCTGGAGCAGCTGGAGCATCCGGAGGTTACTTCACCGCTACGCCACGATCAGCACCGATGACCTGCCGCCATTTTCACAAGTTTTCCATGAAGGTTTATTGTGTGATTTGTTAAGTGAAGTGAAGCAGCAGCACATCACAGATCAGTGAGCGCTGTGCTGGACTGTCTCTCGTCCTCTCCCACTGACGCCCTGCTCGTGGGCTGGGGCAGGTGAGAAGAGGCTGCAGGTCACCGCCGGCGGTGGTGGCGTGACGAGGATCAGACACAGAGCGAGGACTGAGAACCGATACCTCAGTCCATCAACACAGCAGCTGTTCAGTCCAGGGTCAAACTCCTCTGAGGCCTCCGGTCGACTCGTATCACCTGAGTTCGATCCCGTCTCAGAGGGAACGACTCAGGGAGAAGCTCCTGTGAAGAGGCTTCTGAATCCTCCTGTGGTCTCAGGTGTTTCTCTACATGTTTAGCACGTTAGCACGTTAGCACGTTGCTGTTGACGTCGGACAGGAACATGTGACCGATCCCACCTGATCGGTTGAAATCGAGAGCAGTGGTTTCTACAAACAGAAGAAGAGACTTGTCTCACGTGAAGAAGCAGCAGCTCAGCTGTTGATCCTTCAGCTGGTGGACGAGTGTTCAGTGAAAAGGCCTCGGACCCTTTCCCTCTGTTCCTGTCTCCTCCTCTAACGACCTGTCTCCTCTCGTCAGGAGGAGTTCTCCTTGGCTCGTGGTTCCAGTTTGGTGCTGATGTGGTTTTATGGTGTAAACTCCGTCACAGCTGGATTCAAACTCAAGAATCGAATGCACGAGCGTCAGCAGGGAGACAGAAGTTGTTCTCATCAAGGACAGAGAGCTTTGATTTCTCTTCTCTTGTGGACGCTGTGGACACGTGATGTAACTAACGGCTCGGTCCACCTGCTGGTTGCATTGGACCGAGGTCGGGTGGGACGGAGACAGATGTGTCACTCGTCCAGATGTGTCACTCGTCCAGATGTCGAGCATCAAAGAGCAAAACCAAAGAGTCTGACTCGTGGTTAATGTTCGATATGGAAGGTTCCTCGTGTTGATGAGTTCAGTGCGTCGCTCTCGCTCCACTGGGGGAATCTGGGCTTCAGCCTCTTAGACACAAGGAATCAGGGCAACAGGGATCGGTTGGTGGCCGACCCGCTGCGCCTCCTGAGCCACAGCTCAAGCTCCACGAGCGCTGGCTGACAGACGCTCCCGGCTCCCACCTGTTCAGAGGTTAATGGTCTGTTTCATGTGAACAACTTGGCCCCAGGACCCAGAGCGGAGCTGTTTATAACGTGTGTGAACTGTGTGTGAACCGTGTGTGAACCGCGTGTGAACCGTGCACACGTTCCCTTCCTGGTCACACACAGTCTTCATCACTGAATCTGGCCGACCGCTCACCGACGCCTGGAGATCAGGATGAGAAACAGACGAGTGGAACCGATCCGCTCGTTTCCTGCGTCTCCTCCGACTCGTTGTGTTCGGACAGTTTCACTCGAGTTTCAAACGGGTTTTAGAGAAACTCCCAAAGGTCCGATGTCTCACATGTCTCAGAACAGTTCTTTGATTTGGTTCAAACTGCCGACAGCTGAACTGCTTCGTCTAAAACGAGACAAATGGAAATTCTAATATTTCTCTAAGACGAGGGAGATTTATTTTGAAAGACAGAAATGTAAAGGAAAAACTTAAGTTCTGGGAAAATGTGATTTTAGTGTAGTGTTTAATCTAATGAAGCTTCCTACATAGAAATAAAATATATGCACATTAAACCATTTTGTTTTATTTAACGTTTGTGTTTGATTATAGGAATTAGAATTTAACAAACAAACACTTCTTCCTTTATTGAAGTAAAAATAAATTCAGAAACAAACCTGCTCTCCACAGCTGGGCAGATGTTGCACCTTCAGATTTAAAGATAATATTTATTTAGATTTAATAGTTTGAAGAAACCTTGATGATCTGTATTGAAATGTTCGGCCTCCTGCTGCTGGAGCTTTAAAGGGTGACGGGGGGGAAGAGCAGGATGAAGTATGCGGAGCTCCTGTCTGGAGACGCCCGGGGGGGGGGGGGGGGGGGGGGGGGGGGCAGTGACAGTTACTGCCCCCTGGAGCTCCGTCAGGATTTAACACCACCTAGTAAACTTCATAATAAAGTGAATTGTCCTTCGCCCAGCGAGTCGGAAACCGTCTGAATCTGCAGCGTTTAAACAAACAAGGATCCACGTGTTAAAGGATTCAGCTGCAACGCGACCCTTCACCACTAGATGTCACTAAATCCCACACACTGAACCTTCAGGAGGGAAAACAAGTCGTTTCAATAAACCCTCGGACGAGGAGCTTTCTGTTCGGGGTCGGTCCGAGTTCAGGGTCGCGTCGTAAAGTGGATGCTTCATAAATGTGACTGGACTGAACTGGTCTGAAAGTTGACTCTCGTCCTCGGGCTGATCCCAGTTCATCGTAAATATACCAATTTCATTTTTAGATTGTTACCGTTTATTTTTAAGCTGCAAAATACCCGAGAGAAAGGATTCGTATGGAATTCAGACTGAAACCTTCGGACAGATTCAAAACACAAACACACGTTTTAAATTCCAGATCCTAGATCCTCCACCCAGCAGGGACCTGGGGAGGGAGAGGGAATTCTTCAACTAGTGAGAAAAGTTTAGTGCTCTCCTCTCCTCCTCCTCCTCTTCCTCCTGCTCCTCTCTCCTCTCTCCTCCTCCTCCTCCTCCTCCTCTCCTCCTCCTCCTCCTCTTCCTCCTCCTCCTCTTTTATTTCCTCCTCCTGCTGCTTCTGCCGTTCAGAGCTTCACGGAGCCGCAGGGAAACAGTCGTCACAGCCCTGAACAGGTAAAATCATATTTATAATAATTCATAAATCTAAATTATTCTCAAAGTGGTATCATCTGTATTTATGAATCCCCTGTAGATCGGGTTCGGTGAGAACTTGTTGCTGTAGCTCTTAATTCTTTTTCTGCTTTTTTCTTTGACAACATGAAGATTTTGTTATTTTTGATTTTTTAAAAATCAAGTCAGTTAATTACCAGAAAATCACCATAATTATAAATGTCAATATGATTTGATTTGAAGATTTAATTGATCTAGTTTTATTTGCCTGTGTGAAAAAGAAAGTTTTATTCTGTATGTTTTGTTCAGTACTTTTGGTTTTGAATTGTAAAAGTTGATGAACTCGTGAAGACTCAGAACTTAAAGATATTTAGTTTATAGACGAATAATAATGAGTGGAACAAGCTTTTAGTGTTACGGTGAATTCTGGGTTTTATTCATAAAAACAATCGTTACAATGTGAATTCAGAGAAATGTCTCAGGTGATGTCATCAGGTCCCTGCAGCAAAACCCCCAACGCTCCACACTGACGGGGGTTGTGTTGCATTGTGGGTAATGTAGCCATAGGAAGTTAATATTGTGTGTGGGGGTGTGGGTGGGGGGGGGGGGGGGGGTTAGTATCTCATGTTCTGCTCATAAATAATAACAACGACACGTCTCCTCCGCAAATGAAGCTAAAATATCTCCGATAAAACGCTGCCATCTTGTGGTGATGACATCATTCGCAGTCTGTGCAGGAGGTGTTGTCTCGAAGTCCCGCCCACACACGCTCTCAACCAATCAGGAGTCAGTCTCAGCTGTCAATCATGACGTCACTAATTAACTTGAACATCAGATGAGATGAGAACGAACTGAAACGACAGAAACATCTTTGACAAAATTTATTAACGTCTACTTTGATTCTTTAGTTTGGTCCCGTCTGCTAACATGGAGGGGGGGGGGGGGGGGGGGGGGCATGCCGTCTGCTGAGGGGGGGGGGGGGGGGGTATGACCTGTAAGTCAGTGGGGAAAGAGAAGTTATGAAGCAGGAAATCAATTTCAATTTGAAGACAAAAATCTAAATTTTTAGTTAAATCATTAAATTGTTAAGTTACTAAATTATGAATCTGTAAATGTTCCTGCTGAAATCAAAGAGAAGTTTGCTGCTTGATTAAAAGATTCAAACGGCAGCAGCTGGAACATCTGGATCAGACTCCACACAGATGTGGAAGCATCACATTAGTGTGTGAGCGGCTCAGAGGAAACTTTAATGTCCAACAGGTGAGAAATGAATTCATCGTAGATTCAGATGTTTTTCAATGAGCGAGAAGGAGAATTTAATTATTTTTTAATTTAAAAAAGATAAAGTTTTGTTTGAAAAAATTTGAGAAAATATGATTTAATGCAGAATTAAAAACTGAAACAACCCAAACAATGAAATATAGAAAAAAACTGTTGAAATGTTTTGAAATGTTTTTGTAACTTTCTAAACAAAGAAACTTCACTGAACGACTTTATTCTCAGTTCACCTCACAAACCTGTGAGAAGACAAACCGTTGTGTGATTGTGGTTCATTGTGCGACGCGCTGCAGCGACAGACACACAAACAGCTAACGGCTCCTTTGTGTGTTGAGCTGATCTGGATTCTGTTTCAGGGGGAACGTCCACCAGCCGACGCCTTCACCTGACCTGCGACTGATCTTCATCTTCACTTCCGTCCCTCGTCTTCCCCAGCGATGCTTCCCTTCGCCCCCCCCCTCCTCTTCCTCCTCCTGGCGGCTCTGGCCCCCCCGACCCTGTCTACCTCCCCGGAGCTCCAGGTCAGAGGTCACAGGACGCCGAGGGAGGCCAAGCAGGACACCATCAAGGTAAGAAGAGTGAAGAAGATAATATTCAACATTAACTCAGCTTCACTTTCAGACTGGAGCTGAAACCCTGAGCCCCCCCCCCCCCCCCGAGGGTGAGTCAGTGCACGGTGGCGTCAGCACGTCCACCTGTGCGTCTGATACCAGCTTCTGTTTAACGCCAGATGAAACGTTACAGGTGCTGATCTCCGGGGGCTGCTCCTCCCACGGGGACGCGTCCGGCCTCGGAGGTAAACACCTGAAACCACGAGTCCTTTCAAATCATCTCCGTGATCGTAAGAGTCGATCTGACCTCGTCTGTGCTTGTCTCAGGTAAAGAGTTCGAACTGGCCCCTGGTTCTCCTCTGGTCCTGACCCATCAGATCAAACTGGTTCCGTCAGGTCTGGATCCGGGTCGTGTGGCTGCGAGTCGGACCTCGCTGCTCTGCGGGAGCGCCTGGAGCGTCTGGAGAGGGAGGTGTCGACGCTCCGAGACAAATGTGGAGGAGCCGACGGAGGCTGCTGCAGCTCCAAAGAGAGTCAAGGTGAAGAAGCTACTTCCTGTTGAAACACACGTCATTTCCTGCCACTAGGGGGTCCCGGGGTTAGTTGGGGCGGAGAAGCAGTGCGGCATGATGGGAGTTTAGTGAACTCAAACATGTGGCGATAAGAAACTATTTGATAAAAAGTTAATTGAAGTTAATCCACAATGTCGTTCCATGCTGCCCCCTAGTGGCCAAATCAAAATGTTAATAAACCTCAGAAACTGTAGACGACATCGTGTTCGTCCGACTGAGTGGGAGGAGCCTCAGGGATCAGCTACTCAGGGATCATCTACTCAGGGATCAGCTACTCAGGGATCAGCTACTCAGGGATCAGCTACTCAGGGATCAGCTACTCAGGTCTGCTCAACGAGCCACAGATTCACTGATGTTCTTCAACATGATGATGTTGTAAATATTGTAAATAATCCGCTGTACTAATCAATGTTTGTTTACACGAGAGCCGTTAACACGAATCATTTCTTCTTCGTGCAACAAACACGACTTTGAATCGGAAACAACTAAACTGTCGCACGTGTTGGAAACAGAATCCTCCCGTAACCATGACAACAAACACAAACACACATCGTCTCATCAAGTTAATTCAAACACTTGACGTATGAGGAATCATGTTTTGATCTTGATATAAACATATGAACTTAAAACTATCAACACTAATAAATCCACAACATAAAAACATTAGTTTCTTCTTATGAGTTAGAACTTTGTGTTTTACTTTGAAACTGACGGATTTAAATAAATCAGCAACATGAAGAACAGGTGAAGTTCTGGAGTAAAGTATGTGGTGTGTGTGTGTGTGTGTGTGTGTGTGTGTGTGTGTGTGTGTGTGTGTGTGTGTGTGAGAGAGTGTGTGAGTGTGTGTGTGTGTCTGTGTGTGTGTGTGTGTGTGTGTGTGTGTGAGAGTGTGTGTGAGTGTGTGTGTGAGAGTGTGTGTGTGTGTGTGTGTGTGTGTGTGGAGGGTGGAGGGAAATCTGCATTTTGGGAGGAGATGGAGTCTGAGATCACACTGGGCAGAGAGCTGAGGACACACACAGACACACACACACACACACACACACACACCAGTGTTTATCTGCTGTGTGTGTTGCTGATGATGATGATGATGATGTCAGTGCACGAGGTGGTTGTGTTTATTTTGTCACGTCTCATGAAGCTTTGTGGATTTTAACAGGACGACAGTAAAACACGCAGACGATGAAACTGAATCATAAACCGACAGACGATCCCGTCGAAGATGATCTGACTGTAAACTCTGTTTGACCCTCCTCCCTCTGGCTTCCTCTGCTCCAGGTGCTGGTTGTTCCATCAAACCCAAAGAGGACGAGTGTCCCAACGAGTGCAGTGACCAGGGGCGCTGCGTGGACGGCCGGTGCGAGTGCGACCCTGGGTTCGGCGGACCCGACTGCAGCGACTCCAACTGTCCTGGAAACTGCCACGACCACGGGCGGTGTGTGAACGCACAGTGTGTGTGCGACCCTGGGTTCAGCGGCCCGGACTGCTCGGGGAAAGCCTGTCCTGACGACTGCAGGGGTCGCGGACGCTGCGTTAACGGTGAATGTGTTTGTGACCGTGGATTCGCCGGTGCAGACTGCTCTGAGATCTCCTGCCCTGGAAACTGCAGCAGCAGGGGGCGCTGTGTCAACGGGCAGTGTGTTTGCGATGATGGATTCCGCGGCGCAGAGTGCTCTGAACAAACTTGTCCTGATAACTGCAACGACCGTGGAAAGTGTGCGGACGGTAAATGCGTTTGCAGCGTCGGCTTCACCGGAGACGACTGCTCCGACAAGTCCTGCCCAGGAAACTGCAGCAGCAGGGGGCGCTGTGTCGACGGGCAGTGTGTTTGCGATGAAGGATTCACCGGTGCGGAGTGCGGTGAAAAAACCTGTCCCAACAACTGCAGCGACCGCGGCAGGTGTGTCGACGGGAAGTGCGTCTGCAGCGTCGGCTTCGCGGAACCAGACTGCTCCGCCAAAGCTTGTCCCGGGAACTGCAACAGCAGGGGGCGGTGCGTCAAGGGCAGGTGTGCGTGCAGGCGTGGCTTCAAGGGGCCGGACTGCAGCCGGTGTGAGGACGGGCGGACCGGGCCCAGCTGTGACACAGGTGAGTCCGGTGCTAACCCTCACTTGTAAAGGGGCGGGGTCAGGGGACCAGTCCACTTCATTGGCTGAGACCAGCACAGGGAAGGTCACATGAACAACAGAGTAAAGGTCAACGTGCAGCTGCAGCCAAATGTCTCGTCCACGGTTTGAAGATCGACCTCTTCTGTGATCCGGGCTGAACCACATGGTTCTGCTCGTGTTTCTCTGCCTCGCCGAACGGTTCCAAGCATAAATACCACGGTTAACGATTTGTTTAGTCAGTCGGACCGAGACGTGGTCTGGGCGCTTGTTAAAGAATCGTGGGCAACAGAGGAGCCTCTGATTTATGGTTCCATGACGACTTCCTGCCACTCGAGGGTTTTATCACTGGACTGCGCCTCGATGTCGTCATCGTGGAATTTGTGGGAACAGCTTTTTCTGTCATGTTTCAATATCTGTTATTAATCCAGCATCACACTTTGTTTATAATCTCGAGAAGAACACTTTACATGTTTGGTTTGTGAGCCAGATGTTTTACTTCAGTGTCATTATGATAATTATCATATAATAACTTAAATGATCGACCACACCAGACTTTGTGATTCCTGGAGGACGGAGCTGATACATGTGCCCTGAACCTTTTTAGGGATTTGTCAAACTGTCATAATTCATTCAACAATTTGAATCTCAGCTCCGTCATGTCCCCTTCGATTCTGCTCAAAGTTCTTTTTCAGTATTGAGGAAATGAACGTTACGTCATTCTTCTCCGTGTCCACCTCCAGCTCTGTTTTGGTGTTGTTCTTGTTGCCGGGCTGTGTTGGTCTGGAGCGGCTTCAAGCTGCAGTGACGGAACCGTTTCACTAACACAGCAGCAGGATCCAAACCTGCAGCTCATAAAACACAGATCGCTGTGTAATGACCGAGGCTGACGCACAACAGACACCAGTGTGTGTCTGAGCGAGACTCAAGTGTTTCACCAACTGTAACCGGCCTCTGCTCGGAGCCGAGGGAGGGATGTCCCCGAGTCTGAGACCAGTCAGTGGACCACAGGAACGTGTCCTTCACTGGATCCACACAACATGAGGTCAAGACGTTTCTCAGATTCAACTGATCCTTCTTCTCCTCCATGAAGATCAGAAGGTTCCTGGATCTGAAGTAAAATATCAGCAACTCAGGACGTTTGGTTTAGTGTCATCAGGTCAAAGTTGGTTTGGACCAGATACCTGATAAACTGGTGAACTGGTATTCAGCGTTAGTGGTTCTCTTCCTGAAGGGGTCATGTGATCGGAGCCGGACGAATCAGCTGCGTGAGGGTCAACGACATCGTGTCCAGACATCTCAGTTTCTGCAGCGTTTACTAACTTCAGTGTTTTAGCGTCTCTAAAACTCCGGAGTTGTGCGGACGCCAGACGAATCTGTCGGTGGAGGCTCAGAATTCTGTTCTAACGATTTAGTCTCGAGTCTAAATCCACTTTTCCTTATTTAATTGAAACCTCATTTGAAAACTGTGTCGGTCTGAACGTTTGAAGACGGAGCAGTGATCACAGCAGGAAGAAGGGATGAGAGAGATCTGAGATCAGCGTGTTCGTCTTGTTGGAACCTGGTGATGTCTCCCTCTGCTGTGATAATGAGGTGCATTATAATAATAATAATATTCTGGAACATTGTTACGTCAGCGTGTCAGTGACCCACTGAGCCGTGAAATCTCCAGCTGATTTTATGAGGAGCCGCTGCGGTAAAACAAATCTGAGTTATTATGGACTTTACTCGTCACACGAGCTCGAGGCTCCGCGGCCGACGGCTTCACGTTGGCAGCGTCACAACGAGCCACATGGTTCTGACTCTGTGCCACATGGTTCTGACTCTGTGCCACATGGTTCTGACTCTGTGCCACATGGTTCTGACTCTGTGCCACATGGTTCTGACTCTGTGCCACATGGTTCTGACTCTGTGCCACATGGTTCTGACTCTGTGCCACATGGTTCTGACTCTGTGCCACATGGTTCTGACTCTGTGCCACACGTTGTATTAAAGCTTCTGTAAATACAGACGTTTTATAGAAACAACATCTGTGGGATGAGCCGCAGCTTTCAGGATTCACAGGATCTGTTCATTCTGCAGAAGATTGGGTTTAATTCTTAAAGTCAAAGTTACTGATTCAGCAGGTTTCTCAAAACGTTGTATTAAAGAGCAGCTTCGTGTTGAAGGAAGTGAAATGAAGTGAAATGCTCTTCAAAGGAAACATAAGCCAATAAAACAAGACATTTGGTTTCATTTCACTGGATCTACATGTTTATTTGGATCTGCAGCTAATCTCACTTTATTAAGTTCCATCAATTATTCTCTGAGAAATCAGGGAAAATATAAAAAAACCTTTTATCTCACAATATGAAAGAAATTGATTAAAAATCCAGATCCACAGCGAAATTTTAAGAATTATTTTTTGGTTCATAACTCCTCCTTCCACCAAGTTGTGTGGAAATCTGTTCGGTAGTTTTTGCGTAATCCTGCTCACAAACAATCGGACCATGAATCTGTTTATTCATATACTGTTTATATATCAGCATCCATCAGACACAGACCCCCAGCTGCTGGCTTGTCTGGGATCTGTGGCCCTTGAAGACGTCTCTGATCTGAAGCTCGGCCCCTGAGGAGCCAGAACCTGGACTCGACCCGTTATGAGAAAACCACCTGTCGTCGTCTGAACTCTCGTTTTCAAACAGATTGAGTTTAAGAGACGAACATAAAACACTGAGCTGCTGCAGGAAGCTTCCAGGGCCTCGATCCCAGGCTGAGCATACTTATACCATTATACTATTATACTATATACTATTATACTATTATACTATATACTGGGAATCCAGCTGCTGAACAAACGTCTCTCCTTATTGGACATACATGTAATTCTACATACATGTAAATCTATGTGTAACTGATGCTCATGTCTCTGTCTCTAGTGATGTCCGGTGTTTCCCAGCTGAGAACTCAGGACGTCACGGAGACGTCCGTCACTCTGCTCTGGAGTCCGGCTGCTGTGCAGTACGACACCTACCTGCTCACCTTCAGCAGCCAGGTACAGATCCTCACCTCACTTCTCCTCACTTCATCTCACTTCATCTCACATCTCCTCACTTCTCCTACCTTCTCCTCACCTCACTTCACTTCTCCTCACTTCACCTACCTTCTCCTCACTTCTCCTCACTTCTCCTCACCTCACTTCTCCTCACTTCTCCTCACTTCTCCTACCTTCTCCTCACTTCTCCTACCTTCTCCTCACTTCTCCTACCTTCTCCTCACTTCTCCTCACCTCACTTCTCCTCACCTCACTTCTCCTCACTTCTCCTCACTTCTCCTCACCTCACTTCTCCTCACTTCTCCTCACCTCACATCATCTCTCCTCACATCTCCTCACTTCTCCTCACTTCTCCTACCTTCACTTCTCCTCACTTCTCCTCACCTCACATCATCTCTCCTCACATCTCCTCACTTCTCCTCACTTCTCCTACCTTCTCCTCACTTCTCCTACCTTCTCCTCACATCACCTCACTTCACCTCACTTCTCCTCACTTCTCCTCACTTCTCCTACCTTCACTTCTCCTCACTTCTCCTACCTTCTCCTCACTTCTCCTACCTTCTCCTCACTTCTCCTCACTTCACTTTACTTCTCCTCACTTCCCCTCACCTCACCTACCTTCTCCTCACTTCTCCTCACTTCTCCTCACCTCACATCATCTCTCCTCACATCTCCTCACTTCTCCTCACTTCTCCTACCTTCTCCTCACATCACCTCACTTCTCCTCACATCACCTCACTTCTCCTACCTTCTCCTCACTTCTCCTCACTTCACTTTACTTCTCCTCACTTCTCCTCACTTCTCCTCACTTCTCCTCACCTCACCTACCTTCTCCTCACATCACCTCACTTCTCCTCACTTCTCCTCACCTCACTTCACCTCACCTCACTTCTCCTCACCTCACTTCTCCTCACCTCACTTCTCCTCACCTCACCTCACTTCTCCTCACTTCTCCTCACCTCACTTCACCTCACTTTACTTCTCTTCACTTTACTTTACTTCACTTCTCCTCACTTCTCTTCACTTTACTTCACTTCTCCTCACTTCTCCTCACTTCTCTTCACTTTACTTCTCCTCACTTCTCCTCACTTCTCCTCACCGATGATCCATTATATAAAACTAGAATGATGTGACAGTCCATCGTTAAGCACAAACGTCTTCGTAGAAACATACAAACACAAGTTATCCATCAAATCCATTTGTATAAAGAATAAAACAAACCTGGGAACATAATCCTGATAATGGGAACATCTGCAGCTTCAGTCTTTGGGGAAAAGTCTTCGTATAAACATCTGTTGGGTCTGAAGTAAAAACTCTGTGAACATTCAACTCGAAGCAGGTTTGATTCTCTGGGTGTTTCTGTTCGTGACGGACTCGTTCTCCTCAAACACAGAATTAAAGTTTGTTTGTTGAGCTTTCAAAGAGGAAATCAACGTTGCTATGGTTACGAGGTTTCCAGACTCTAAATCTGAGACTTGTGTAAACTGGTGACACAGACGTTCTCTTCCTGATTGGTCCTCATCAGTCACATGACTCGACGACCAGCGGTGAACACAAAGCGTCGCTAACACGTCCTGTCAGGAACACTTCCTGTCAGGAACACTTCCTGTCAGGAACAGTTCCTGTTTCTAAAACCTTCCTGTCAGGAACACTTCCTGTCAGGAACACTTCCTGTCAGGAACAGTTCCACCTCGCAGCCGCTCAGAGAGAAATTATTATTATTGATTCATTGATCATCACAGATATGTCTAATGCTTTTTGTACCATAAGGGAGAAAGCTAGAAACCAGTGACGTCTTAATTCACTGTGTCACTGAGAGAGCAACTCAATGCACACACACACACACACAGACACACACACACACACACACACACACACACACACACACACACACACACACACATGGTTATCATCATCAAGGGATTAAGATTTAATGAGAGAGACAGAGACAGAGAAAATGGATCCTGAGAAATAAAGGTGGAGGAAGTGAAGAAGTCTGGAAGTGATGATGACAAATGACAAGCCTGAAGTTAGCCTGAAGTTAGCCTGAAGTTAGCCTGAAGTTAGCCTGAAGTTAGCCTGAAGTTAGCCTGATCACGCAATGATCTCTGAAAAGTGTTTGTTGTAAACTGGTCTGTGGTCAGTGTAAGTTACATATGCAAAATGTTCAAATACAGATGAAGAAGAAAAACTCTTTTCTAAATGGAGTTTCAGATTAAAGTTAGAGGCAGAGACCGGACCGATGTGGGATGCTTGTAGCCACGGCAACGTGTAAACACTGTCAAACACATGGCAACTGCCAGAGGGGTGACATCACCGCCGGGCCACAGCTGTGATGAAGAGAGAGAGAGAGAGGGGAGAGAGAGAGGGGGGGAGAGAGAGAGAGAGAGAGAGAGAGAGAGAGAGAGAGAGAGAGAGAGAGAGAGAGAGGGGGGAGAGAGAGAGGAGGGGGGGGGAGAGAGAGGAGGGAGAGAGAGAGAGAGAGAGAGAGAGAGAGATTAAAAGATTAAAGAATCATCATTTATGCTCAATTTGTTTACGTTTAGTGTGTGTGTGTGAGAGTGTGAGAGAGAGAGAGAGTCTGTCATCCCCACTTTAAAAGGTCCTTTAACTGTAACACAAACGTATGCACACACTCAGGGCGGTTGTGGCTCAGGGGGTAGAGCGGTCTAACCAGGTCGGGGGTTTGATCCCGGGGTGTGTGAATGTAAAACAACACACACACTGTTAGTTTTGTGTCTGCACCGACAGAAGGACAGCGAGCAGCAGATCCTCGCTCAGGCGGACGGAGGCCTCAGCAGCTTCACTCAGACCGGACTGGCGGCCGGGCAGGAGTACAGCGCCACCATCACCGGGGAGGTCGGCGGCCGGAGAGGAGCCGAGAGCTCCACCGAGTTCATGACCCGTGAGACTTTCTACTTTTATAATACCTTTTATTAAACACACTTCTCACACTCCTGATTCTGTATTTGAGAGGAGACGAGAAGAAGATGTCCTTTGGGGCTGTCAATCAATCACATTATTTATCTATCTCATTTTATTACCTTTATTGTTTTACGTCTGTCTCTTCAGTCATCTCGGGTCCCACCAACCTCCAAGTCGTCAAGATGACGTCCACGTCCGCGGTGGTCCAGTGGGACAAATCGCAGGGTGAGATCGACAGGTACCGTTTGAACGTCACTCCCAGCGACGGAGCCGGGAAGACTCAGGAAATCACCGTACCTGTTGACCAAGACTCCGCCCACATTGGGCAGCTGGAGGCGGGGCGTTCCTATGACATCGTCCTTGTGGCGGAGAAGGGCGCGAGTCGGAGCCAACCAGCGACCACGCAGGTGGTTCCCGGTGAGTAGGTCTGAAAATGAGTTTTTCTGAAGGTCTGTGACGATACAGCTCGCCTGCCACTCACCGCAGCACCAAACATGGATTAATACGCCGCTGAAAATAGTCCCAATCAGCCACCGACCAGCACATGTTGGTTTGGGTGTTTTCATGTGATTTAACATCTTATAGTGACAGTTAAAGTTTTAACTTGCTCTTCATCTGGTCAGAAAGTGTAAACACTGAACGTGGAGAGAGAGGATTTCATAGGAAAGGAAACAGAAGCAATACTAGAGTCAAATTTAGAAATGGAACCGAGAGATGAGTTCTGTGGCCGACACGTTGACCACAAGCGCACTGAAGGGAAACATGAAGTTCAAGAGCCACACAATGGAAACAGCACCACAACACAAGTGAGCAGAGTCACTGTGGTGAAGTGAGACGCTGGGAGCCACGTGCACTGTCACACCTCAAACAATACGCCCATGTCCGATGTGGTTGTGTTTCCGTTGTGCGTCTGTAGTTGTGTTGGGGCTCTTGAGTTCACGTTTTCAGTTAATGTGTTTGTGTGACACGTCTCGGGCGCCGTCGAATCTCACAAACATGATGCATCCTGGGATTCTTGGACCTTTCCTCTCCTACAGTAATTGTGAGAAGTCAAATGTTTCTCTTGCTCAGTGAGTAAGTGAATCTTAATGAGTCCAGACGTCTCATTTCTAAATGGAACACGTCGTGTAAAAGTCATTAAAGTGTGAAGAACCTTTACTGTCGGAGTCAATGAAGCGAGCAGCGCCTCCAGCTTCCTCCAGGGGCAGAAGTAATGTCCTCATGTTTCCTTCTCCACAGGGACACGGACATCCAACCTGTTGAATTCCTCTGTTCAACCTTCAAAACTAATTCTATTTCAATCTTCTTCTTCCAGGTTCTACATGAAGACCTCAGCTCCTTCATAAACACCGTAACCACACAAATTACTGTTATCAGGATTCATCATGGTCCCATTAACACTTTATGTGTCTTGAACATCTCAGAAAAGTCCGCCGTTTTTTATCTCATCAAATAACGAATTAAAACCGAAACTGATCGGAAACACGAACAAACATCGGTGAGATGAGAACGACCTGAAATGACAGAAACATCTTTACAAACATTTATTCAACGTCTTTTAAGGGAGCTGTCATGTCGGCCATCTTTATTCACAGTCTGTGGGAACGATTCAAGGGAACTAAACTGCCACAGGGCAGAAGTTCTTCTTCTGGTGTTTTTGTCAGTTACCAAACGGTCGATGGTACAAGCGGGAAAACAACGATTTTTATAAAAACCACGCTCTGGCCGACACAATCTGACGAGTGTAAATGGGACCAATGAATATTCAGACTGCATTTCTCTCCTCTGTTTCCTCTGATCTCTTCTGTATTATTCACAACAGCAGCGTACGATGACCTTAACATTGACCCCAAGTGCTCACTCCCTCTACAGGGAACCGTTTACCAAGGGTCACCACGGCAGCTTTGACCGCGCAGGTCAGACTAGCACCAAGACAAGAGGTTGGCGACTTGGACCAAGAATCCATCCCATCACCTGAGAAGCAAGTCTCTGACCAACAGGGGAGATCGGAGGATGAACCAGAGGCTGACTCTGTAAAAGTTGGAGGTATCGATGGACCCAACAAAGACTCTCCATCTTTGGTTGAGAGAAATAAACCTCTGGTTAGCAGGACCATGGCCATGAATGGCACCAGACCCAAACACGCTGGAAAGCTCACATTGTCCAGGAAGCCAAAGGTTCCCGGCCCTTTCAGATTCAACACAACCAGAGTGGTACCTGCAGGGACCAAGGTCGGCCGTGGCCCCTGGAAAAAGCCCCTAATGGGGGAGAAAAAGAAAGTAGTGCCCAAAAAATCTAAGCCAGATGTCGTCAAAATAGAAACCAGGACAATAGATGTGACTGTGACCGAAGCTCCCATCGAAGCATCCAGCACTGAGAGGGGGGATGACAAACATCCTGCTATACAGTCTGGAACCGATTCAGAAACACACAGACAACCGAGCTCAGAGGAACCACAGAGGCAACCAGATGTTAGAGTGACAGGCCAAGAAAACGACACTGCTCCAGTGTCTTCAGAGCGAGCTGGGACCATTCATGGCCAAGAGAAGAAATGCCTGAACAAAGTTAAAGTGACGCACACCAGATTAGAACATGAGGACAGAGGCAGCGGGTGTGGAGGGGACGGGGCCGTGCTCGTAGGGAACCCGTTGGATTCAGATCCATCCACTTCTGATTTGAAACTCTCGTCTGCAGAGACGAACCTGGACTCGTCACCAGATCCGCTACAAAAACTCCTGACTGACACTTTCGACAGTTTGAATATCACAACGTTTTCTGTTCACTTGTCCGAACCATCAAACCTCTCTGATGATGCAGACGCAGTGAGGAGGAAGATCTTAGCAGGACTGAAGCCACTGTCATCGTTTTCATCCTCTTCATCATCCTTACCAAGGTCACAGTCATCATCATCATCATCATCATCATCATCATCATCATCATCATCATCATCATCATCCACACCATCACCTTTACAAGTTTCATCCTCATCATCACCCTCATCACCACCATCCCTTACACCTTCATCACCTCCATCATCATCATCGTCTCTCGGCTCAGACAAACCAGATTCCTTTGGAAATACAGAACAAAACGCTGATGAGACCAAAAGCCCGGCTGACTCAGAATCTCCGGAAGAAAGAAAACAATCCCCCCCAGGAAAGGCGGGCGCACCACTTGTCCGCCGCACACCTCCAACACAAGGTTTCATTCGTCGTCCACGCCCAGTTTTGGGTTTGTTTCCGAACAGGACACATCTGACTTTGAGAGCTCCTCACCGTCCCCCTCCTCATGGAAACATTATCCCAAGAAGAGAGTCGGGGACGAGGGATAAATCCACGAATGAATCACTGCCTTCATCTGCTTCGGAGGAATCATCCCCAGGGAAGATGAACACATTAGTCAGGGATGCGAGTGGAGACGAGGATGGACCAGCTGCACCTGCATCCTCTGGACACAACCAGAGAGTTACGCTGACAGGACGAATCCCAGTTCGCCCTCAGACTCCAGAAGGTGGATATGTGCGTCGCCCCTTTTCAAACATGGCATTTCTTCTGAACAAAACTCGACCTAATTTAAGGCTTATGACTCGCCCCATTCGACCTTTGAGTCCTGAAACAAAAGCCCAGAGGGTGGAGGTGTCGCCTGCTGAATTTCCAATTACTTCATCTCCTCCTGAAGCTGAAGGTACACAGCCAATAGGAGAGGATCATGAAGATAGAGCTGTGGTGAGAACCTCCTCAACAAGAATGTCCAGTGAGCAGTTGAATCAGACTCTCAGAGGTCGAGGAGAACCTATCTCCCATCGCCCAACCAAAGTTCAATATTTCCGTCGCTCCCAAATGCATGCTGGACCTCTCGAGAACAAAACACGTCCACACTTGAGACGACCTCAATATCCACGTAGAGGTCTCGTGCACAAACCTCTCCCGGTCAGAAAGCTGAATGGAGACGCTGTTGGACATCCAACTAGCCAACAAGAAAAGGGGAGTCCATCTGAATTCCCTGAAATCCCAAATAACCAGTTAGGAGAGCAGGATGTCCCCAGGCCTACCCAACGAGTAGAAGTTGGAATAAGACAAACAGGAGAACAAGAAGCTGCAGATGTAAGCCCCCTGATGGTCAGCCTCAGTACTGCTGTCAGTCCACAAGTTAACAAATTAGAAAATGGGGAAAGGGCTCCAATCCAAACCACCAAATCTGGGGAAGAAGAAACTGGCACTCTGGTTTATAAGAATGATTCTGACCTCCATGACCCGCGAGTCGATACTGCCAAATATCCTTCTACAGTTCGAGGAAGACACGATATCCAACAGACTTCCTCTGATTCAAGAGATCCAGGAACAGTCTCACTTCCAAAGCAACAACCACCATCAAGAGGTACAACAGGACATCGCACCCAGATGAGGAACTCCGTCAGGGAAGAAAGGGTGTTTGACACTGAAGCTGGACAAACAAGGAACGCTGCTTCAAAACCTCTGGTGGGATCCGATGTTGCTTCATCCGGAGTCACCAGAGAACATCTGGACTACGTGGGAGTGACGAACCGGACCTCCGACGGTTTCACGCTCATCTGGGACTCACCGGAAGGAAAGTACAAAAACTTCGTTGTTACCAGGAAACGAGATGAAAAAGATGAAGCACCAAATCCAAAGGGAAGTCAGAGAGATCCACAAAGACGACAAGAAGACTCGGAGAGAGAGGACGAGAAGCTTCAACCGACTCCAGAACCAGGAGAGAGAAGCACTGAAGAGGAAAACCGGGTGTCAGAAAGTGACCTCACACATATTCCAGTGAAGCAAAGCAACACAACAGGAAGTGAGAGATCCTTCAAAGAGGTTCTTCCTGGTTCCGCTCGCTCCCTCCACTTTGAGGATCTGCCTCCTCAGACCGAGTACACCATCACCTTGCTGGGAAAGGGTCCTGGTCTTCTCTCCAGACTGCACAAGCTCGTCATCAGTACAGGTATCAGCCACTGTGACGGTAGAACAACACAAATCACTGCTGTGCAATGTTGTGAAGCCTTCTCCACACAGAACTCGCTCCTTCCCTCTCGAGCTCCACCGGTCTGTGTTTTCAGAATAAAATCACTTCACGCGTGTTTCATATCTTCACTGTGTCTCACGTTTGTTAACTAATCATCACTTGTCTTAGTTTGACTGTTGTAATATTTGCTTACCCACTAAATACCTCTTCCATTTTCATTTCAAGAGCTCGAGTGCCGTGCTGCTCTTGAAGACCGTAAGCCTTTACGGTCTCAGGTCAGCCGTGTGTTTCTAAACATCGGTTCTGTGACATGGAATCTGTTTGTTCTCAGCTGATGTTGGAACAGTCGTGTTGTGTGTTCATGCTGTTTGTGCCTCGCTCCTCAGCTTCCATGAATATGTGAAATACTCATATTCATGATTCTGCAGCCACACCACATGATCAACACTCGGCGGTAAAGACGCAGATATTTGAGACCTCAGATACACACGGGCACAGCTCGTCACATCGTCAGCTCGTAAACCATCTAGTTTCCAGTTGGATCATAAACATATTAATAAATACATGTGGGTTAGCTGGGTGAGCTGGAGATCAGACTTCAGCTGGGACCTTCTGTGCTCATTGATTCTCAGATTCTACTGTACAGTTTCAGAAAAATGTAAGTTTCAAGTACTGACAATAACAACTGACAAGGACAACTTCTGCTTCTTGATAACAAGAAGCAGAAGCAGGACCTCGATGTCCTTGATCAGTTATATTTCTATCAAGCTGGAATGTTTTTGAAAAAGTCGAAACCTGGAAATGAAGGAGTCCTGTCTTGTTAAACGCAGTTTGTCCATTTCACTAAAGCTGGACAGTTCTGTTGCACATGATTTGCTTACAAGTTCTTAATTTCATATTGTTTTTAAATATGGAAATGTGGTGAGGATTTGTTAGGTCTGTAACAATGGGTTAGTTTGACTGGACATTAACTCTTGATCTGTTTTGTACAGTAGTCACTTGTGGCAGAGAAAAGTTCATTTGATTTGATTCCTAATAATAACCGTTGATTATATTGTATTGTTGGAAGCCCGTCTGGGAACAGAGTCCTGACCCACTTCACTGACTTCACTTTGTCTGATTGTACAAGCAACAACATGACACCACCGCTCATCCACTGCTGCTCTGGTCTTCTGTCACTCAGGGTGAGCTAACAGCCAGCTTCACTGACCCCTCACCCCCCCCCCCCCACCCCCCCCTCACCAGGGTAAGACCACCGCTGGTCTGTCTTCATCCTTTTCATCCAGATGTGCACATTTTAATCCACTTTCAATCCAAAGGAAGGAAGTGGATATTTCATAATCAAATTGATCCGGGTATCAAACAGACGATGTGTGTCAGTACAGTACACTCTGACACTGTGGGACATATTTATCTTTACAGGATCAATTTGGAGACTAAATTTCAGGAGTAAAATTTGCAAAAATGCACAAAATATTAAGAAATAAACACAGGAAACCCAAACTGTGTAGTGATATTTGTTCAGTGATACCCTGTCTGTGATGAAATGGGAAATAATCCACCTTCTCTGGTCAGGTCCATCTGTCTCCGTCCTAACGCTCCAGCTCCTCTCACTGTGTGGAATTTATTAACTCATCTTTAATAACCTTGTGAAATTGTCTCCTCTTCTTCTTTTGGTTTGACGTCATTTATTCCTGCCGATCTTATTTTCAGGTTTGAGCGACCGGCTAACAACGTTCCTCATTCCCTCCTTTGCTGCTGTCCAGGATCCATCTTCATTTGATTGTGACGCTATATGTCTGTATATGATTTGTATACTGTATATATGTTTGCACTGTACATATATACACAGGAACTCATTGGAGCACTAATAGCAACAGTGTGGATGATTAATAAACAATGTACACACTCTTTCTCTTTACTCTCTTTAGGATATTTATTCCTCTTTCCATTTTCTTTTCTAATTCCTTCATTACATTTTCTCCTCGTCTTATTCCTGTTTCCCTTCTGTCTTGTTTCCCTGTTATTTGACTTCCTGGTCTGATTCCTCTCCCTGAACTCTTTACGCCACCCAGGCCCCGAGCCTCCGACCGACATCGTCTTCAGTGAAGTGACAGAAACCTCTCTGACGGTTTCCTGGACCAAACCCACGAAGCCCGTCAGTGGTTTCAAAGTCACCTACACCCACACGGAGGAAGGTGAGGAACTGAATTCACCATGTTTAACAGCAGCTTCCTGGATTTGCTAGATGCCATAAAAACAAACAATAGATTTTCAGAAGCGTCTTTATCTTCACACTGATGTTTTATGGTCATAAGCAGATTAATCCACATTTGTATATCTTTCTGGTTGTGGATTTACTTTCTGTGCATGCACTTAAAAAATCACTGATCTGATTCTGGATCTGAAATGTCTGCAGCTGTTGAGCAGAAAGTTAAAAACGGCCAAAGTTTCACGTCTCCACAGATTTGTGATAAATGATGTGTGATCCGCTCGGATCACTGGAGCAGCTCAGGGGCGGATTCCCCCCCGAACAACAACGTGTATGAACCAATCACTGACTCCTTCTCCGTCCTGTGAGTGCAGGGGAGCCGGTGTCTGTGTCCCTGGACTCGGAGGACTCCTCCGTCGGCCTATCACAGCTCTCTCCTGGTTCAACCTATGAGGTCAGCATCCTGTCCATCCTCGGCCTGGACGAGAGCGACCCGGTCAACGACTTCGTCTCCACACGTGAGGGCGGCAGGTTTCACTTTGTGTTTCTTACCCAACTTTGTCGTAGGACATGTTCTCTGCTGCTCAGTCCGACATCTTCAGTCTCCACTTCGGTTTTTTAACATCTACTGTTGACTCCTCTCTCAGTCCCTGACCCGCCGACTCACCTACGGGCCGTGAACGTCACCGACACCAAGGCCTTGCTACTGTGGCGTCCGGCGTTGGCCACCATCGACAAGTACGCCATCGTCTATGGCTCGGGTTCAGGTACGTGGGGGTGCGGTTGTGTTTGTTAACGATGGAGAAACCTCCGAATTGAAGACCACGTCACGGACAAATGCTTTTAAACAATCTTGTTCACACAGAGTTTAAAGTTGGTTGGATTCCTTCTGTAGGAACAAAGTACAGAGTAGAGTAAGTGACGCCTGAATCCCAAATGGCCGACTTCCTGCTGGTGTTTAAAGGGCGTGGTTAAGCCATGTAAGATGTAAACATGACAGAGGCGTGTGTGGAGTTTAAAGTAGATTAGAGTCTGTAGTGTTGATCCACTCATTCACCAATGAACCTGAGATTCAGTTACATGTTCTCTTGTAATTTCCTCCTGTCGGTGAAATGAGGTTGAAATAAGCTGCTGTTCCGAACTCTTGGTCTGACTCGTGTGTGTTCAGGCTCCGAGTTGAGGATCACGGTGTCGGGAAACGCAGCCGAGCAGCAGCTGAGCGGTTTGGAAGAATCCACCACCTACACCGTGTCCATCACCAGTCAGCTGGGCCGAGCTGAGAGCCCAGCGGCTGCAACCAGCTTTACCACCAGCAGAGGTCAGTGCACACATGCTTGTCTTAGTGAGGACCCTCGTTGACGTTATACATTCCCATAACCTTAACCATCACAACTTAACGCCTAAACCTAACCTGGTTATCACCCGGAATGAAGATTAAAACTATTCATTTGAAGTAGACGTCATGATTGACAGCTGAGACTGACTCATGATTGGTCGAGCACATGTGTGGGCTGGACCTCGATACCACGGCTCACCAGATTTTTCCAAAAGCCGTTTGAATCCGCTCACGAGGAAACGTGATCATAATTAAGAGTCAGATCCGGGTGAAAAGTAAAAAGTGAAACTGAAAACATTTCTCCAGGGAGCGAAGGCGACGTGCCGCGAGATCTCCAGGCCGACCACGTGACGCCTCGCACCGCCCTGTTGTCATGGAAACCACCGGGGGAGCCCGCCTCCAGCTACAGGCTGACCTATCAGACGGGAGGTCAGGAGCTGAAGGTGAGATGACCGCCTGATGTTCATCTGAGACCTGATGAGGATCAACACTTAATATTCAACTTTTGATAGTAATTTCAAGGAAAGTAGGAAGTTCCATTTAAAGACCAACTTCATTTTCATTTATTCTTCATGTGAGTTGAACCTCCTGTCCACTCACAGACGTATTTAAAATAAACTTCTGTGTCAACGAGATCATCTCTGATCAGCAGATCCTTTATCAGAGCTGACTCCTGCTCCTCTTCTCCTTCCTCATCAGGAGGTGATGGTGGATTCTTCGCTGAGCGAGTTGAACCTCACCAGACTTCATCCTGGATCTAAATACACGGTGCAGCTGCAGGCGGAGGCAGGAGGACCATTCACCTCCGCCGTTTCCACTGAGTTCACCACCGGTACAGAACTTCTCCTTCTTGTTTTTCTTGTGGTTATTCAGTTGTAAACTCCTGGCCCACTTCCCATGATCCTTTCCCTTCCTCCTCCCTCCTCTTCTTCAGGCGCCCTGAGGTTCCCCTTCCCCACCGACTGCTCTCAGGAGCTGCTGAACGGCATCAGGGCGTCCGGCGAGCTGGAGATCTTCCCTCAGGGGAGCCAGGGAGCGTCCATGATGGTTTACTGCGACATGGAGACGGACGGAGGAGGCTGGACGGTGCGGGGACATCAGCGACAGAATGGTCCTACGGTGAAACGTGTCAGCCTCAGGTTTAAACTAAGTTCTCTCCCACAGGTCTTCCAGCGGAGGAAGGACGGCTCGGTGGATTTCTTCAAAGGCTGGAGGGACTACGTCAAAGGATTTGGAGATTTGAGCGGCGAGTTTTGGCTCGGTGAGAGAGACGCCCCCCCCCGCCACCAACAGTTTGAGAACAGTCTTTATTTCAGCTCACTGCAGGAAATCATGTGAAGAACACGTCAGCTATAATTCAACAGCTGCAGTTATAACAGACACACGTGACACAGTATGATGAATAATAAATAAAGGTAAAGGGAGCTCCTCTCCTGCTCGCTTCACACGATACAACCCTAAGTCTAACTGAAGTTCATATTTGACGCCTTCAGGCCTCGAGAGTCTCCACAACCTGACAACACTGATCACGATGCGTCTGCGTGTCGACCTGCGAGATGGAGACGACTCAGTGTTCGCCAAATACTCCACGTTCGCCGTGGCCAGGAGGAACTACAGGCTGAGCGTGGGCGGGTACAGCGGCAACGCAGGTAAGACTCCACGTAAACACAGAGATCTTAAAACCTGCAGAAGTCAGAGTGACTCTGAGGTCGTTGTCGTCGAACTATTCCTTTCTTCTGAAAACTTCCCAAACCCATTAATCCTCCACGTCTCCTCCGGGTGTCAGGTGACTCCCTCAGTTACCACAACAGCCGCGTCTTCTCCACCAAAGACCGAGACCCGTCGCCGTTCATCACCCGCTGTGCCATGTCCTACCGAGGAGGATGGTGGTACCAGAACTGCCACGAGGCGAATCTCAACGGACTCTACGGCATCGACGTCAAACACCAGGTAACCTCCGATCACAACCCCCCCCGCAACGTCCGTCTGTTGTTACTATTTTGATTGAGGCTCCCCCTAGTGGCACAAAAGTACGTCCTGTGCTTTAAAATCTAAATCAGGAGGTTTGATGCTGACAACAGTGTTTACTTATTTCTGATTTACCTGACGTGTGTGTGTGTGTGTGTGTGTGTGTGTGTGTGTGTGTGTGTGTGTGTGTGTGTGTGTGTTGTGTGTGGTCTGTGTGTTAGGGTATCATCTGGACCTCCTGGAAAGGGAAAGACACGTCCATTGCGTTCACTGAGATGAAGATGAGACCGGCGTCCTTCAGTCCTGCGCCTGAGGGTGAAACAGAGAGACGCTGAATGAACTGCTGAACACACGCAGTGGGTCCATACATGTGCGAGCACACACGTGTGTGAACACACACTGTGCGTCGTGTTAACAGAGTCACACTCACGTCACACGAGATGAAGACGTGTTTCATTTAGCAGTATTTACTGTTGTTGTACAGTTTTTATGTTTTGTACCTTTTACCTGTTAAAGCAGCCAATCAGACGTCCTCCATATTTAATTCAAACAAACGAACGAGGAGACGACCACGACGGAGGCGACGAGGAGGCGGACCGTGAAGCGAGCAGACGCTCACCGTGGTCACGTGAGCTGGCGTTAGTGGAAACCGGCTCAAAGTCTAAATGTTTCTGTTCCTGTTTGTGAAGAAAAAGTTGTGTTGAGGTTTTTGTTGTTAGGTTGTGTTTTTTTGCGTCAACATGCTTGCGTACGACACCGAAGCCCCCCCCCTCACTTAACCACAGGTGATGTCATCACATCAGACTGTAAATCAAACTGAAGTAACGACCGCTCCCCAACTGGATCGCCCCCTGTTGGCTGACTGCAGTATAGATCCTTTGGTTCCTCGTACATGAAGCTGATGTTTGTCTGTTTATTAAGACTTTTCATTATGATTGATGTAAATAAATTAGATACTCGATGATTAGTTCGTCTCTAAAATGTTTAATTTTCACAATCTAATAAAAAACGCTTTTTTACCTTGTTGCATTTTTGACGTAATTTGACTTTTCATTTTATTTCTCCTCGTAGAAAAAGATTTAAACATTTTTTTGATAGAAAATATGAATTTGCCTTTTCTGACAGAAGAGTTTGTGGTTTAAAACCTGCAGAGAAAACCCCATTGTAAAGCTCAGCACCGCCCCCTGGTGTATCTCTGGTGCACTGCGTCCCCTCAGAGCCTCTCACTGGCTGTTATTAATCTGTTGTTGCTCCCGATAAGAATCAAAATGATTCATATTGAAAACTGATGCTCATGATATTGAAATCACAGATGAAAACAGGAGGTTTGTGTTGTGAATGTTTGTCTTTGTGTTGTGAAGCTCGAGTCTCGTCATCGCACAGAATCACATCGTCTGTTTCTCACAAGTCGATCCCAGGTGACGTTTCAAACCCTGTGTGTGTGTGTGTGTGTTGTTTTAATTGGTCCCCAGGGTGCACCCCCACCACCCCATTCACCAGGTGGCCAATCGGATCAGTTCTCACCTGAGTCACCTGGGCCTCTTGTTTCCAGGTGTGTGTGTGTGTGTCTGTGTGTGTGAGGCTGTCAGGATGGATGAAGAGGTGGAAACTGATCCTAAACACCAGGAGACAGGCGGCGGCGGAGACACCTGAGGCCGGTGAGTGGACGTCTGTCCAAGAGCAGGAGAGGAAACACCGACACGTCCAGAAGGAAATCATTTATTTCTCTGTCAGGAAGAAGAAAGAAAGTTTTTCAAGAGCTGAAGAAAACATTTCCACTTTTAAAGAGATGAGACGTTTGAGGGATTCACACTGAGAAACATCCGCAGAGCACGAACAGACAGGTACGTCTATTATTATTCATCTTCTTGTTTTTATTCTTCTTAATATTCTTATGGGCAAACCAAACTCAAATCTAGAGAGAATATAATCTAATAAAATAGCTAATGATCAGTTTCCTTATGGATCATTCTACTCCAGTGGATGAAAAGATACTGTGGTGTTGTATGAGTTTATGGTTTGTGTTATTTATTTGTTGATGTGATATATTTATATCCAAAAAGTAAAAAAAACAGGACAAAAAATAAATAAAATAAATATTTTTAAAGATTTGAAGAAACCATTGGATGTTTCTGAGTCGTCGAGGTATAAAACGACTTTTCACTCATTATAACCTTGTTGTTGTTTATTAATGTGGAATTACACGAGTCTGTTTTTAGCTCCCTAACGAGGCCCGTGATTCCGGAGAGGACTGATAATTACCCCTCCACCTCCTCGGGACAATCATGATGTCGCCAGACGCCCGGGCCCTGGAGGACCTGTTGTTCGGCAGTGACCTTGGTGACGAGGCAGAGGGGTCGGAGCCGGGCGGCGGCCCAGCGGGGGGGGGGAAGGTGCTGCTGCAGACAACGTGAGCATGAAGACAATGAGATGATGGTTGGTGGAGTGGGTCACTATCTGCATCCTCAGCTTTAATCACTTATTAATGTCTTTAAACATACAAAGCAAAACAACACACAATCGTATCCACAAAGAATCAAATCTATAACAACACATCTACTCATTAAATATGAATGTACATTACATATTACACACCATCCTTTGCGTTCCTCACACTCATCGTAAAGACTCGACACAGAGTTGATCTTCAGCAGGAAGCTGTTGAAACTGAGGGTTCTGAACAGTTTGGTGGATTTGTTCCAGCAGCAGCGGTTCTGGGTCAGGAAGCAGAGGATCATGGGTAATATCCAGAGGGACGACCCAGTCAACACATTGAGACTCTTTGTTTTTTCTGCACATGAAAACCTTCGTGTCACTCAGAGACCAACAGAGTTAGTGTCCATGTGTGGCTGCAGGGGGCGCTGCTGCTCAGGGACTCTTCACACAAACTCTGAATTCTCCCTTTTATAGTTTCTCATGAAAACGTTTAATTTGTGTCTTGTTTCTATTTGTCGATGAATTTGAATCTGTCTCAGGCTCCGACAGCGGTTTCCATTCAGGAGCCAATGACGTGCTCCGGTTGTGGCGAGCAGGTGTGCGACCGCTTCTTCCTATTGGCTGCGAGCCGGTGTGGCACGGCACCTGCCTCCGCTGCAGCCAATGCCAGTGCGAGCTGCAGACACACCCCTCGCTGTACTGGAGAGACGGGAACATCTACTGCCAGCAGGACTACAGCAGGTTCCCACGGGCTTCGAACCCACAACCTCAGACACATGCCTGTTAGCGTCCAGACATTCACCCACTGACTCCTCCTCTCCATCTCTGTGTCCTGTCAGGATGTTTGGCGGCGGTCAGTGTGCCCGCTGCTTCCAGCCAATCCCAGCGTCCGCCCTGGTCATGAGGTCTGGCGAGCTGACGTTCCACCCCCACTGCTTCTCCTGCCAGGTTCGCTCGCGGTTTCCTCAGAGGTCATGGTGAAGTACTGTGTCCCAGTGGAGTCAAGTCAGACGTGTGTCAATGAGCGTGTGTTTTGCAGGAGTGTGATGTCACACTGATGCCAGGCAACCTGTACTGTGTCCAGGGCCAGAGCCTCTACTGTCAATCACACTATCATGGGGACATGGGGACGGTGGCCACGTCCCCCGACCCTCAGCTCAGACCTCCTCTGAAAGACGGTGAGGGTGGAGAACCACAGACTCGCCACTTCCTCCCATCGCACAACTGCCACTTCCTCCCATCGCACAAACATGAAGCCAAACTACGAACGCTGCCCTCGAGCACATCGTCTGTTGGAGTCTGTGCTGAGAGACTCTCACGATAACTTCTACGTTTTTTTGTTTGGTTTATGTCCCATTGCGTGTACTGCAGTCAGCCACCAGGGGGAGATAAAGATGCTTTGGCTTTAATTTTGTGATCTGTCATGTCGTCCATCTTTATTTACAGTTTACAAATCAGAAACTAGGAGCTAAAGTAATGTGTGTGTGTTTGTGTGTGTGTGTGTAGGTGTGTGTGAGACAACAGCTCAGAACCAGGTCTCAGGTGAGGGGGAGGAGTCTGTCAGCAGTTCAGAGCCACGGTTGGACGACAGGGTGTCAGGCGGACGCACTCGCCGGCGGACCAAGCGAATCAGGACGTGTTTCCGCAGCGAGCAGCTCCGAGCCCTGGAGTCGTACTTCGCCCAGAAGCACAACCCTGACGGAAAGGACTGGACGTGTCTCGCACACAAGACGGGCCTCCCCAAGAGAGTCCTGCAGGTGAGACGAGGGACGTCACACGGTAAAGACACGAGTGGTCCAATCCTCTCGGACAGAAGTTAAAGATTATAACACAAAGCACAAGGAAATCAAAAGAGTCTTTCGGGGTGGCAGCCAACATCTCCTGACTTCTTCTTTGGCCCTCAGGAGCTTTTACCTTCTGACCTTTATTAATATCAAAGGAAACGAAAAGTTCTAACTCTGTGATCACTGCAGCGTGATGTTGGTGACAAGCCGCGGGTAAACGACCAGAGAAGAAGAAGAACACACGTCTGTGTTTACGTCTGTGTTGAAGTCTTTGTTGACGTCTGGCTTTGACTCTTAGCCCTCTTCTACTCTTGCTCCTCGTCTACTAGACCGGAACTCCATACTGAGCGATGAAGCGAGTCTAGACTACCTCGGACCAGCGGTCGCGGCTCTGGTTACGCGCCGCAATCCGAATCGCAGACGCGATGACGCCAGCGGTCGCCCGTCATCTCATCGCCCCCTCTCTGCTCGCGTCATCTCACTCTCCTCTCTCTCAGCTCTACCTCGCTACGACTACTCTACTCTCTCTATGCTCTCGTCTCTTCTCTCTCTCTCTCTCTCTCTCTCTCCCTCTCTCTCTCTCTCTCTCTCTCTCTCTCTCCTCTCTCTCTCTCCCCCCCCCTCTCTCTCTCTCTCTCCCAGGTGTGGTTTCAAAACGCTCGGGCCAAACTGCGGCGCTCCCTGACCTCGGACGACTCTCAGGTCAACTCCCCCTCCGCCCCCCTGAGAGCAGCCATCTCCGTGGTGACCAGCTCGCCCCCCCCCCAAGCCTGCTCCCCACTCGACCAATCCAGGCCCTTCATCCCCAGCACCATCGACCAGCTGCAGCTGTCTCTCCTCACCGCCCCGCTCTGCGGCCTCCCGCCGAGCCCGACTGCCAATCCAACTCGCCAGCTGCCAAACCCCGCCTTCTTCCTGGACTACGATTCCCAGAGTGCCCTGGGGTGTGTCTCGTCTCTGGAGGCCTGCAAGGACTTTGTGGAGGCGGGAGGAGGAGGAGCCGAAGATCCCGATCATTCTTTCAGTCGTCACTACTGTTAGAGGATAAACAATAAATCTTCTCCTTCATTTACTTTATTTTATTACAGACGAGTTCTAATCCTCAGATGTCAACACCGTTAATGTGACGGAGCACCAGTAGGAAATGTTGTGTTAGCATTAGCAGTAAATTAATCCAGAATTCAGATTAGAAACAATAAAACCAGATCCCTGTTTGTTCCTCCTGTTAACGTCTGTGCTCTGAGTCCGACCTCCAATAAAAATCATCACACTGAGTCCGATGTGTTTCTTTGTTCTATGCGAGATCAAATGGAGAAGTGAGGTTCTCTCACTTCCTGAAGAAGCTTCAGGAACAAGGAGAATTTCATCTTTGGATCAACGAGCTGAGAAATGATCCCGATCGCTTCCAGGAGTTTCAGGACGTCAGTGATCCAGTTTGATTCTCCAGCAGCTGAGACCTGTTGATCCTGAACAGCTCGAGCAAACTGGGACGACTTGGACAGAAGAGAAAACGCAGAGAATCAAACCTGTTCTGAAAAAGTGATTCTTTACCTTTTTAAACATGCAACAATTTCAATGTGCATCAGTGTCTCAGGATATTTACTGTAAATAAAGAAGTAAACAAAGTATCTTGGATGCAAACGATAATGGCTATTTTGATAATTGATTCATTGCAGAAGCATAATCGTGATGAAGACTTCCTGGTCCCCTCTGCTAACATGTTGGAGGTGGGGTTTATGAGCTAACCTGCAGCCTGCCACCAGGTGGCGATAGACATGACTTGGCTTCACTTTGATGATGGCAGTCTGACCTGGTGTGAATGTGTCAGACCTGGACATTTGTTTCGGACTAAAGATCGTGAACGTCCTCTGACGTTCTCAGATTTCCAAGGCTCAGTTTGTGGATTTAAGTTTTCCGATCAAACACAATGAAATCGATTCAGCCTCGTCGTCATCACGCACCAGCGACAGGAGGAGCTCGGCCTCGTTGGGTTCGAGGTTGTTGACATTCTTTCAGCGGAGACAACCTTCATGACGACCACGACACAAACGGCCCTCGTCTTCCCGTTTCTTAATTATTGGCAGCTGACTCTTCGTGAATTGTCTCCCAATCAAGCAGCAATAATTGCAGCGACACACTGAAGAGGCCTGAGGTTTCTCAGCTGAAAGAATGAAGGTTAGTACCTTTGTGTGCGTCAGAGGGGGGGGGGGGGAGCAATGGGTAACCACGGCAGCCGTGACCCGAGGGCGGCACTCGGTGATTGGAGGTCGCTTCGTTTTTTAAGAAGGTGCGAGATGACCGAAGATAGAGAAGATACAGAAGAGGACTCGAGGGAAGAGATGGAAATGAGTGTTTCTCCCTCATCTTCTTCACTGACGCTCAAACATGTAAGTTCCCGATTTTACAATTTTGTGTGAAACAAACTAAAAATATATATATATGTATACATACATACAAATACAACATTGATTTGTATTTATTTATTAATTCTAGCTCTGAACTTACCAACAACTTTAAATATTTTTGAAATATATTTGTTATGTTTTTCCACTTTTTCTCTAATGTTTCTGCTCTGATGTTTAATCTTGAATAGTTTCTTATTGTTTCCATTAAATTTTTCATTTTTAACTTCATCTAAATAAAGATAATTATTATTTTAAATCTAAATAACAAACCTGTGGCTCATATAAAACTTAGTTGACTCCAAAGTGCAGTTTATGAATATTGATATCATTTTGATATGAATATAATTTCCTCTCCAAATGGAACCGGATGTGACTTGAATCCCATATTTATTTATTTAAACGTTTTGGAAGTAAACGTCTCTGAAACACAGATCGGCTGCTTGTCCTTTACTTTATTATTCTCTGTTTTATTTATGCAGCTGTTTTGATCATTTTTCAGATTTATTTACATTTGATGTCTTTATGATTATTTGATTTAGTTTTGTTGCCATGGCAGCTTCTTACTTGTTGTCCTGATGAAGCTCCAGTGACACAGAGCTTTATATATATATATATGTATTATATTTTCACTTTATCTATTTGTCAGAATTAGGGAAGAAAGTCGTAGAAAATGTTTTAAGATGATTTTCAACGAGAGAATAAGTTCAGCCACAGAACAAGTATGAATTGTTTCTGTAGATTTGTAAAAATGATAATTATAAATGAGCTTAGCGCTAACTCTGCTAAGGAGCTGTGCAAATAGACAAATATATAATGATAATAAAACTAACTTTATACAGAAGCTTTGAAAACCGCAGTTACAAAGTGCTTCACAAAATCCTTGAGATATTACGTTCACAACAAGGTGAGGTCATGTGACCGTGACCTTTTTATCTTTGAACGTTAAAATCCAATCAGTTTATTTTTGAGTCCAAATTTGAAAGAATTAATTAAAGAGTTTTTGAGATATTGCGTTAACGAGAACGGGGGAATAAAACCTGTTGTGTTTTCAGATGAGACCATCGTCCCATCTCGGGGCCGCTCAGCTCACCCTCCTCTTCCTCGCCCTGCTCTGCCCCGGCCCGTGGACGGCGTGGTCCTGCCCCCTCTCCTTCGCAGACACAATGGACGGATCTGATCTGGAGTCTGTGCTGCAGCACCAGGCGGCTCTGGACCAGCTCGTCGCCCCTCAGCTCGTCCACCGAGCGCTGCGGAGCCGGGGCCGGAGGCCGAGGAGGCCGGACCCTGGGAGGAGGAGGCGCTGCTGAGAGCCCAGAGAGGAGACCTGATGGCCCGGCCGCTGCCGCCCTTCCCTGAGGGCCACTCTCTGGAGAGCTCCACTACCAAGACGGAGGAGAAGGGGAGGAGGGCGGAAGAGGAACGAAGCTCTGACCTCCATCATCGGGGGGCTCCAGGCGGTCAACCGGGAGAAGGGGGGCTTCGGTTTCCGCTTCGGGAGGAAGAGATGGACTGACCGGGGGTGGAGGGGGGTGAGGGGAGGGGGAGGGGAGGGGGAGGGAGCTCAGAGGAGGGGAGGGGTGAGGGGAGGGATGAGGGGAGGGGTGAGGGGAGGGGGGAGGGGAGGGGGAGCTCAGAGGAGGGGAGGGGATCTCAGAGGGGGGAGGGGTGAGGGGAGGGGATGAGGGGAGGGGGGAGGGGAGGGGGAGTCAGGGGGAGGGGAGGGGTGAGGGGGGGTGAGGGGAGGGGGAGGCAGGGAGGAGGGAGGGGAGGGGGGTGAGGGGAGGGGGAGCTCAGAGGAGGGGAGGGGTGAGGGGAGGGATGAGGGGAGGGGTGAGGGGGAGGGATGAGGGGAGGGGGTGAGGGGGGGGGATGAGGGGAGGGGATGAGGGGAGGGATGAGGGGGGGAGGGGAGGGGAGGGGGGGGATGAGGGGGGGGGATGAGGGGACCAGAGGGACTGATATTGTTTTTTTATGGAAAAGAAAGATACACAAATCAGAGCCTTTAAAATGAGGAAGAAACATAAACCACAATAAATCATCTTTAATTTTACATTTCAGATCAAAACTACACAGAAAATATAACAATACGGAACAGATATGTATTTAATAAAGGACGAATGTACAGAAAGAACGAGTCTTCATCTCCAGCTTCTCCAGATGTTACAGATATTTTGTCACATCCAAAGTTTCACGGTGTAATAATAAATGTACAGATATGAATTAATCAGAACTTACTTTGTAAATGTGTTGATTGTCGGCTTGAAATGAAAAAAGAGAAAATAAAAAAACTCTCAACACACGTTCGATTCCTTCAGTTCGTCTCAATCCCCCTGGTGGCCGGCTGCAGTATAGGCCCGCCTCCTCCATGTTAGCAGTGGGACCTCCTGCCTCCTCCATGTTAGCAGGTGGGACCTCCTGCCTCCTCCATGTTAGCAGATGGGACCTCCTGCCTCCTCCATGTTAGCAGATGGGACCTCCTGCCTCCTCCATGTTAGCAGATGGGACCTCCTGCCTCCTCCATGTTAGCAGATGGGACCTCCTGCCTCCTCCATGTTAGCAGGTGGGACCTCCTGCCTCCTCCATGTTAGCAGGTGGGACCTCCTGCCTCCTCCATGTTAGCAGGTGGGACCTCCTGCCTCCTCCATGTTAGCAGATGGGACCTCCTGCCTCCTCCATGTCAGCAGGTGGGACCTCCTGCCTCCTCCATGTTAGCAGATGGGACCTCCTGCCTCCTCCATGTTAGCAGATGGGACCTCCTGCCTCCTCCATGTTAGCAGATGGGACCTCCTGCCTCCTCCATGTTAGCAGATGGGACCCCTGCCTCCTCCATGTTAGCAGGTGGGACCTCCTGCCTCCTCCATGTTAGCAGATGGGACCTCCTGCCTCCTCCATGTCAGCAGATGGGACCTCCTGCCTCCTCCATGTCAGCAGGTGGGACCTCCTGCCTCCTCCATGTAGCAGATGGGACCCCTGCCTCCATGTTAGCAGATGGGACCTCCTGCCTCCTCCATGTTAGCAGGTGGGACCTCCTGCCTCCTCCATGTTAGCAGATGGGACCTCCTGCCTCCTCCATGTTAGCAGATGGGACCTCCTGCCTCCTCCATGTTAGCAGGTGGGACCTCCTGCCTCCTCCATGTTAGCAGATGGGACCTCCTGCCTCCTCCATGTCAGCAGATGGGACCTCCTGCCTCCTCCATGTCAGCAGGTGGGACCTCCTGCCTCCTCCATGTTAGCAGATGGGACCTCCTGCCTCCTCCATGTCAGCAGGTGGGACCTCCTGCCTCCATGTTAGCAGGTGGGACCTCCTGCCTCCTCCATGTTAGCAGATGGGACCTCCTGCCTCCTCCATGTTAGCAGATGGGACCTCCTGCCTCCTCCATGTTAGCAGATGGGACCTCCTGCCTCCTCCATGTTAGCAGATGGGACCTCCTGCCTCCTCCATGTTAGCAGATGGGACACCCTGCCTCCTCCATGTTAGCAGATGGGACACCCTGCCTCCTCCATGTTAGCAGATGGGACACCCTGCCTCCTCCATGTTAGCAGATGGGACCTCCTGCCTCCTCCATGTTAGCAGATGGGACCTCCTGCCTCCATGTTAGCAGATGGGACCTCCTGTCTCCTCCATGTTAGCAGGTGGGACCTCCTGCCTCCTCCATGTCAGCAGGTGGGACCTCCTGCCTCCTCCATGTTAGCAGATGGGACCTCCTGCCTCCTCCATGTTAGCAGATGGGACCTCCTGCCTCCTCCATGTTAGCAGATGGGACCTCCTGCCTCCTCCATGTTAGCAGGTGGGACCTCCTGCCTCCTCCATGTTAGCAGATGGGACCTCCTGCCTCCTGCCTCCTCCATGTTAGCAGATGGGACCTCCTGCCTCCTCCATGTTAGCAGATGGGACCTCCTGCCTCCTCCATGTTAGCAGGTGGGACCTCCTGCCTCCTCCATGTCAGCAGGTGGGACCTCCTGCCTCCTCCATGTTAGCAGATGGGACCTCCTGCCTCCTCCATGTTAGCAGATGGGACCTCCTGCCTCCTCCATGTTAGCAGATGGGACCTCCTGCCTCCTCCATGTTAGCAGGTGGGACCTCCTGCCTCCTCCATGTTAGCAGATGGGACCTCCTGCCCTGCCTCCCATGTTAGCAGATGGGACCTCCTGCCTCCTCCATGTTAGCAGATGGGACCTCCTGCCTCCTCCATGTTAGCAGATGGGACCTCCTGCCTCCTCCATGTTAGCAGATGGGACCTCCTGCTCCTCCATGTTAGCAGATGGGACCTCCTGCCTCCTCCATGTTAGCAGATGGGACCTCCTGCCTCCTCCATGTTAGCAGATGGGACCTCCTGCCTCCTCCATGTTAGCAGGTGGGACCTCCTGCCTCCTCCATGTTAGCAGATGGGACCTCCTGCCTCCTCCATGTTAGCAGATGGGACCTCCTGCCTCCTCCATGTTAGCAGATGGGACCTCCTGCCTCCTCCATGTTAGCAGGTGGGACCTCCTGCCTCCTCCATGTCAGCAGATGGGACCTCCTGCCTCCTCCATGTTAGCAGATGGGACACCCTGCCTCCATGTTAGCAGATGGGACCTCCTGCCTCCTCCATGTTAGCAGATGGGACACCCTGCCTCCTCCATGTTAGCAGTGTACCGTTACTCCGGGAGGACGCATCGGTCTCATTACATCTGATGTTCATTGCTTTCTACTTTGAGTCACAACAATGTCACGGGGCGTGACGTCGCGCCGCGGGGACTTTCCGAGCCGCCCCTGAACGCAGCGCCACTGCTTCGTGTTGGCGGAAGAAGAAGAGACGCGGAGAGACGGACGGAGAAGGAAGAAGAGACAAACAGAGACAAACAGAGGACAAGAGGAGGACAACAAGATGGACAAGCAGATGGAGACCCCGATGAAGACTCGGCCCGGCCGGCTCTTCCTCGCGCTCCTCGCGCTCCTCGCGCTGGTCCCCGCGGGACTCGCGGGTAAGTTCACTTCGTCAAAGTGAAAGTAAAACGCGTCTGTGACGCATTTAGAAAACAGACGGTTCTTTGAGTTGTTTCGTTGAACTAACGAAGGAAGAATCGTTGTTCTCCGGTTTGTCAACGTGTTTTTTATTAGTTACACGTCAAACGGACCGAATTCACGGAGTCGTGGTTAAAACGACTCATCGGACTGCGAATTGACTTGGGTGGCACGCCCCCTGGTGGCCGGCCCCAGTACAGCTCATTAACCTCCTCCGTGTCAGACCCGGATGTTCGTAGCGTCCTCGGCTGAATGATGGTGGTTCACTGGTGGTTCACAACACTTTATTAACAACGCGCAACATGCTGTGAACACACCGAAAGAAAACACTAGAATGAGCCCTTTATATTTATATACTGTATATCCAAGTACTTCATATTTACATCTGGAAATATGAAGTATTCGCTCTACGGAGGCCGCCATGTTACAGAAGCCCAGACTGGACAAACACCTTTTGAGTTTTATGAAAACGGAAGGCTTCCTGTCACATTTGTTATTTACACTTTACCTAAATGTGTCCCTGTCAGGATCCTGTAGATGGACGACTCTGATCTGATTGGTCAGTCGTTGGTTAAAGGTTCAGCTTCAGTTGCCATGGTGATAGACCCTGGTAACAAGTGAAAACTCAGAGTTAAACCCGAAGTTACCTCGACAGCCACAGGTTCTGCTTCCTCGTTCAGAACGCGCCGGTTTCAACTAACCTCAAAATGATCTGTTTGTGTGTTTGTATAAGAAATGAAAGAAAAGCATTCCCTCACGTACATCTACACGGCCTTCTCCAAACCTGCCGGGCTTCCTGGGATCCACGAGTTCACAGCCATGGGTCTGGTGGACGACACGATGATCGACTACTTTGACTCTGACCTCAAAGAGAAAGTTCCCAAACAGCCGTGGATGGCGGAGAAAATGGACGAGAACTACTGGATAAAAGGCACTCAGTCCCGCCTGAGCAAGCAGACCTGGTTCCGTGTCAACATCGACATCCTGATGGGTCGAATGCGACAGAATGACACTGGTACGATTCCTCCGCCCGTTTTACAGTCATCATCATTTATGTTGATATTGATGAAATAAAGCTGACATGTTTAGAGGACTGATCTTTATGATTTGGTGCAGAACAAAATAAAAATCTGGAGGAGGTCCCATTCTAGTTATTATTAGTTAAACTTTTTATAAATAAATGCACCAGCTAGAATATCAGTTCTTATTTGTTTAAATCAACACTTTGAAACTTTTCCACCTGAAGCAGCAGCTGGATGAGAGAGAGTCTGATGTGTGAGTGTGAACATGAGGAAGTTTCCTCCTTCTCTCCCTGAGCGTCTGTTCTCTGTGACTCTGCTGAGTGGGTTCCATCTCCTGAGAGAAGAACTGACTCAGAGTCAGCTTCAACTGTCACAACCAGCTGCAGCTGAAGAGAGAAGCTGAACTGAGATCAGTTAGACACACTCTGAAGTTATTAACAACCAGAGTTTATCTCCAATATTCAGCAGGAAACTGTTAAAACATGAAGAGTTCTGAACAGTTTGGTGGATTTGTTCCAGCTGCAGCTCTTCAGGGTCCGGAAGCAGAGGATCATGGGTAATATCCAGGGTTCAGTTGGTTTTCAACACATGAAACCACTTCATCAACAGGGTTAATCACCTTGTGTGGCCGCAGGGGGCGCTGTTGCTCAGTAAAAGTTAGATAGTGTTGATTTGAATCAGCTTTAAAACGTTTTGCAGAATTTATTGAAGCTGTTTTCATGAGATGAATCGATGCTCGTTGTGTGACTTCTCTTCCTCTCCTCCCTTAAAGTTCCTCCAGAAAACATCACAGTTCTAATCTGAGCCACCTCATCGTCTTCTCTGGTTTTGTGTTCATCCATTTCTTTGTATTCAGTCGTGTTGTTCCTCCGTCCTCCCTGTTAGATACCCACATCCTTCAGTGGCAGCACGGCTGTGAGAGCATCACGGAAAACGGCGTTGTGAAGTTCTTTGAAGGCAAAGACACGTACAACTACGATGGAGAGGACTTCCTGCATTTTGACGATAAGCACGGACGCTGGGTCAGCGCCAATCCCGTGGCGCAAGACACCAAGAGGAAGTGGGACGCGGTCCAGACCCTGAAAGACTACACCAAAGGCTACCTGGAGAACGAGTGCCTGTCTTGGTTGAATCAGTTCGTGGAATATGGACGAAAGCAACATCAAGCAGCTCGTGAGAAAGATTTCTGTATTCTAAAAAAAAAATCCTAGAGGAAAAGTTAGCATTTTAAATATGTTTTAATGGTCTGTCACTACTACTGTAGTAACCTTTATATATAGTGTGTGTGTGTCATCGTTTTCCTTTCTGCCACGGCTCTACTTTATAATGTTATTAATCATATTAATCATAGGCTACATCGCCACTGTTGTTTTTTGTATGTTCAAATATTGTTGTGAAGGAGTATTTATTTATTTATTTAGTTAGTTTCAGTCATTTTAATTCTTTCTTATTAGCGAGCGGCTCGGGCCAAACCCACCGAGCCTCAGAGGGTCTGAGGTGGGGACGTTGAGCTGAAGCGTGTCGCTGCATCTTCTCCCTTTGAACATGAACTCACCTCAGATTCTCTCTCCCCAGCTCCACCTGAGATGTTCATGTTTGCAAAGAAGTCCAAGACTGACGGCAACGTCCTGACCCTGACGTGCCTGGCCAGCGGGTTCCTCCAGAAAGACGCCGAGCTGAAGATCAGAAGGAAAGGCCAACTTCTAGGTAAAGTGAATGGAGTGAAGAGCTCCAGAGTTCGACCAAACAATGACGACACCTACCAGATGAGACACAGTGTGGAGATTCTCAGGACGGACGAGTCTGAATACACCTGTGAGGTCATGCACGAGGGATCTGGTCTAAGTGCCAAGGTTACTTGGGGTAAGAAACCTTTTCTCTTGCAGTAGAATAGCTTGTGTGTTTGTGCGTCGGAGTTCTGAGATGTTCCCACAATTCAGAGGTGAAAGGGAAAGTAACTCAGGTAAAATGCTTCAAATCATTAAAGAAGAAAAACTCTTCCAGTTTCACGTCCGTCACAAACATCTCAGGATGAAGAAGAGGAGCCGTACACGTAGAAGACGAAGACGTCCACTTGGAAACACGAGGAGGGCTTTTGGGTCGCGAAGAATCTCGTTCGTGTTCAATCAGTATTTTATTTATTTAAACGAGACGAGTAGAATAAATACATTTTGATCATAATCAACATTTTAAGCTTAGATTTGGTGTTTTTACCGATAAACTGTTGAAAATCTGAAGGTAATTTCTGCTTTACAGTTTCTGACGGTGAGTATACTCAGCATAGAGGAACATTATCAGCCTCTGCGCCGGCACCAGTGACGGTTACGTTGAACCTAGCAAATAGAAATGATGATGTTGAATATAACGTGAATGTTTCCTGTGTTTTAGATCACAAACTTCCTACCGAAGATTCTGGACTCATCATTTATGTTGGCGCTGGTCTTTCACTGCTCTTCATCGGGATCTTTGTGGGTTTATCCGTGTGGTTGTCACGTAGCAAAGGCTATTGTGGTAAGTGCAATATACACTCAGTGGACACTTTATTAGGTACAGACAACCCTGTTATATATATACTATGTTTTAATGAATTTTGAACCTAAGACAAGACCAGAGCAAAGAGAGGCCTCGACTTCCATGCACAGTGCAACCAGCACCACAGCCTCTAACGTCTGCTGCACACTAGATGACTCGCTCTGAGCAGATTCTCTGGTCACACGATCGATCACCTGACGGTTTCACCGAAGTTATCTCAATGCCATCGACTGGATCGGAGCCTCCTTTGGTTCGATTCTTCAGAACTCAGACTGTTGGAGACCAAGTCGAGTCAACAGTGCTGATCATGTTCATATTCTTTGTTCCTCAATGGAGCTCTGTTTTCTCCATCTCCCACATTTCTACGACACATTATACTAACGGTGAAGAAGGAGCTGAGCTGCAAGGCAGAGGTTCCATTCACTGAGGGTCTCTGTTCCATCAAGGCCTGGGTGGCACCACTGATTTCCCACATCCATTCCATTCCATTCACAAGGTCTCGATTCGATTTCTGATTGGATTCAATATGGATTCAGTCTACGACACCAATTCTGCTTGGATATGAAAGAAATCTTCACAGCAGTAAAGCTGTAAATCATTTTCTATCAATGTTTTTATCAGGTACAAAGGTCTGTTATCGTTTTATTATGGACTTTAGAGATAATGTTAAAGAACAGTCCTGTCAATCATTACATTTCTAATCCTTTAAACTGAACGTTCACTCTGCTCAGTCTCTCACTGACCAACAGAGGCTACATCCATTCTTCTGTTTCTGTCCAATACAATATCTTCAGTATCTTAAACCTATGAAATAACAAAACCCAAAGTCAAAGCACGAGGAGCTGCTCATTAACTGAGAGATTAGTATTGAATGTGTGTGTTGGAACTTTCAGTTGTTAATTCATGTGTTGATGTTTATTCACAGTTTCCAAGAAACTCAGAACCGTGTTTTTTAAAACCCAAAAATGTATATTTTAGTTGCATAAAAATACATAACAGACAAATATCAAATCTGTTTTGTCAGTATTTTAATAAGAGTAAAGAAGTAACATGTCTGTTTGTCGTCTGCAGGCGGTGGCAAGAAAGATCAGGACGACCAATCCAAGGATTCCTCCCAAAACATAAATCTCATGGACAACGGATCCAAAGGTAACAAAAGACTTGTTAATAATCATCTGTAGTTGATGTGAAATGGAGCTTTGGCTGTTCACGTGTTCACGTGTTCACGTGTTCACGTGTTCACGTGTGTCATGGTCTACGGAATGTGAACTGGTTCATCCGGTTGGGTTGCGTGTTAACGTCTTGTGTGACGTGTTGATTACTCCTCTGGTATGAAGGAGCACAAGTGACACGGAAATAGTACAAGTTAACTGATAACTATTTGTACAATTTAAAATAGCCATTCATGATTTTATCACAAATTCATTTATGAATCTATTAACAGATAAACTGAAAAACAGTTGAGCTTCACAGAGACATTGCAGTAGCTATGTTTCTGTGGTACAATGAGTTTGTGTTAACTTTGTTGTCACGCACACCACTCGACACAAAGAAGGACGGTAAACATACAGAGTTTTAAAGTGGAATACTAAATCTTACAGGTTTATTATTGTTGATTGTCTTGATCAACAACAATAAACCCTAACAGTATATAAAGAGGATTTATCTGCATTTATCTAGATGTTCAGTCCTAAATACATGTTCTCTTGTGACAGGGTCAGGATCTAGCAGCTCAACCGGCTCAACTGTCTCAACTGTCTCTGGTAAGAATCTTTGTTTTGTTCATGAACATGTATTTGTATTACTATGATCATGGCAACAACTGGATCCCAGACATTCTTTGTCCAGACGAATGTTTTAGCTCCAGATCAGAAATAATGTCCGTCCTCAGTAACACCTGAAAACACACAGGACCGTTCAGATACTCTGATTCAACAGCTTCAAAAAGGAGTTGAATCACTGAAAACTAAATTCTTTAAACTGAGTCACTGAAATACTCTGCTTTGTCATTTTAGACTTAAAACCCAAAATGTATATTTTAGTTGCATAAAATACATAACAGGCAAATAGCAAATCTGTTTTGTCAGTATTTTAATAGAGTAAAGAAGTAACATGTCTGTTTGTCGTCTGCAGGTGAAACCAAAGAATCCAAGATTCCCTCCGAAATCAAAGTGCTCCTGGAGGCGGGAGATCATCAATAAACTTAGACTTAATCAGAATCAGAATAATCAGAATCATAACTTTTATCCATAACCCTAACCCATGTGAAGAAAAGAAAACCTCCGTGTAGGACACATGGTGGAACATAACAGAAAATATATCAAACAGCTCTGAGCTCATACATTGATAAACGCCGTACCTGGGGTGACCGGGCGCCGCCCCCTCTCTGTGGAGCACATGACCCCCCCACATCCAAAAGGCCCCAAGACTGGCCCCCACACAGCTGTCATTCAAACAGGCCCCCACACAGCTGTCATTCAAAAAGGCCCCCCACACAGCTGTCATTCAAAAAGGCCCCCCACACAGCTGTCATTCAAAAGGCCCCCCACACAGCTGTCATTCAAAAAGGCCTATGCTATATATATTTTTTATTTTATTATTATTATAAACTAGTCGATGGACAGGTATTATATTGTTATAGATAAGATAAAATGAATTAAATGGATACAGGATACAAATCTGTAGAATAAGAATAAATATGAATTCATTAATTAAAAAAACTAAAATAGTAATAATAGTATTATCTAATACTAGAAGGGAGTCTTCAGCTGAGATGAAATCATAAGAAATAAATGGGCAGTAGATGCAGTGATGCTAAAACTGCGATGATCTGACGAAGATCTGTACGTAGTTCATCATCTCGCTGAATTCTGGAGGAGTTGAGTGGAAGTTTAATCAGGTGAAAAGAGAGACGTGATGATTTACAAGTATGTATATGTAAAATGAATAACTTGTTCTGTGAGGTAGAAATTAAGTTTGTATCCGAACTGGGAAGTTACTTCTTAAATCAACACTATGCAACTGTTACTGAGCAACAGCGCCCCCTGCAGCCACGCAAGGTGATTCAGTGGTGTTGATTTGATGTCAGCAGTGAAGAGAAGAGGACCGAGGGTTGAGCCTTGGGGAACTCCTTTTCTAATCATCATGACACTTGAATCACTAGAAGCTACTGTTCTATCAGGTCTGTGGGTTCGCGACCTTTCAAGGTAGAGACGTTGCATAGTGTTGATTTAATTTAATTTAATAGTGTAAGACCTTGTCTGGTAAAAGACGTCCAATTATTATTTTTTTAAACCTCAATTTTTACTGGAATTATTGAGAAACTAAGAATCGAATAGATGTGAAAACAGATCATTGGATAAAAGAAAAAAATGTGAACGGGAACATTGGCACTTATTACTCTATTTAATCTGCTCATTAAATTAAATATTATCTTGATTCCTGTTGTTATATAACTTGTGCGAAAAAGGTTTAAGTTGTAATTAAAAAGAACGAAATGTACTTTGATTTGGTTCAAATTGATGAGATCATTCAGAACAAATCATATATTTTTATAACTCAGGTATAATCAGGAGTCTTTTACATACACAGACAAGTTCCTGCAAATCCAGTCTTTGTTTCTATCGAGTCTATTTAAAGGATCTTTGCTTTTTTAATGCTGAGCTCTCACTGGATTTTATGACTTCATTCATTGTAGAATATTATTTTTCTTGCTGGTGCACAGTTTGCCTGTTATTTGATTTACAATCAGTTATTCTTTATTGAGTACTTTAAACTCACTTTATGTTTAGGAATTAATTTTACTGTTTTTTAAAACTTTTAATCCAATTTAACAAATATTGTAATAAACTTCTTGAATTGCTTTGTGTGTGAAATGGGTTAGGGTTATCTGGGGTTAGGGTTACTAGGGTTAGGGTTATCTGGGGTTATCTAGGGTTAGGGTTAACTAGGGTTACCTGGGGTTAGGGTTATCTGGGGATAGGGTTATCTGGGGTTAGGTTATCTGGGGTTGGGGTTATCTGGGGTTAGGGTTATCTGGGGTTAGGTTATCTGGTTAGGGTTATCTGGGGTTAGGTTATGGTTATCTGGGGTTAGGGGTTATCTGGGGTTAGGGTTACATTTATCTCCTCAGTGTGTACGAATCACGGGACATATATTTGATATTTGCATTTTCTATTTTAAAAGTTTGCTTGACTTTAAGTCTCCAATATATCACTTGCTCAATGCCAATGTTATTGATGTTAACTTAAGACACAGTTTCTCAAGATTTCTCTTTGTGATTGTGTCTTTTTGTTAAAATCAAATAAAGTGTGTGATTGAATCATTTCTGAATTGTGTGTTTGTTCTTGTGAAATCTACGTGTCGAGTACTATATTGTCTTTAAAGATGTAACTAATCTGATTACTATTTATTTAAAATGTAGCTAAATATATATATATATACATATATTCACTGTCTCAGTACACATTGTACATGTACTTCACTGTCTCAGTACCCGTGTAGTACATGTACTTCACTGTCTCAATACACAGTGTACATGTACTTCACTGTCTCAGTACAGTGTACATGTACTTCACTGTCTCAGTACACGGTGTACATGTACTTTACTGTCTCAGTAGGTGTACATGTACTTCACTGTCTCAGTACAGTGTACATGTACTTCACTGTCTCAGTACACAGTGTACATGTACTTCACTGTCTCAGTGTACATGTACTTCACTGTCTCAGTACACAGTGTACATGTACTTCACTGTCTCAGTACACAGTGTACATGTACTACAGTGTACATGTACTTCACTGTCTCAGTACACCGTGTACATGTACATGTACTTCACTGTCTCAGTACACCGTGTACTGAGACAGTGTACATGTACACTGTCTCAGTACAGTGTACATGTACTTCACTGTCTCAGTACACGGTGTACATGTACACGTTGTACAGTACTTCACTGTCTCAGTACACAGTGTACATGTACTTCACTGTCTCAGTACACAGTGAACATGTACATGTACTTCACTGTCTCAGTACACAGTGTACATGTACTACAGTGTACATGTACTTCACTGTCTCAGTACACAGTGTACATGTACTTCACTGTCTCAGTACCAGTGTACAGTGTACATGTACTTCACTGTCTCAGTACACAGTGTACATGTACTGTACTTCACTGTCTCAGTACACAGTGTACATGTACTTTAGGACAGAACACACTCCCGTCGTCTGTCTATGACGTAATGACGCACGCGAACCTTCTGCTGTGACGCTGACGTAAGAAAAAAACAAATAGGTTACGCTGACGTAAGTACAGCAACTAATGTTTCCGCTTTACAGGGATACCTTCAAAATAAACGTCTTGGAATAGTTGAGCATATAAACCATGCTGATGGTAATTTTAAAAAACCGGCTTCATTTAGAAAAGCAGTCTGAGTCAAAACTGGTAAAAGATAAATCTATTAAAATCTATTTAAAAACAGAGAAGCGGTAAAAATAAAGATAATGATGTTTGAGACAGATCATAAATAAACTGAGTTACTGGCTCTAAATCACAAATATACATTTTAATATCAGAAAATTAAAATGACATTTCATGATAAATATAGAATGAAAATGTCAAAATGTCTTTGTTTCAATTGTCAAGCAAATTTTCTTTAGTTTGATGTTTCCTGTTTTTATTTTTATATTATTGTAAATAAGGAAACAATATATTGTTATTATTATTTCTTTGGTTTTACTTTTTATTATTATCATTATCGTCATTATTATGGATGTTTAGCTTTTCCCCCATATTTAAAATATTGAGGCGTTTATTTTGAAATGCTCCGACCGGTAGTCGCTCTCCCGGAGCAGAAGAGTAAAGATGGCCGCCGTCCGGTCGGTGAGGAGTCGGAGTGTTTCCCGTTAAACGGTTTGTTTCACTGACGACGCGATGCGGGGCGCGGGGACGCGCGCGGGCAGCGGAGCGAACGGGCGGTAGTCGGGCGCTTTCCCGGCCGAGAGAGCGGCTCCGCGTGCGGCCGCAGCCGATGGGCTCCTCGGCGGATTCGGGCAAAAAAGACGGAAGACTGCGCATCAACAGAGCGAAGCGGCGATGCTAACATGCTAACCTGCTAACCTGCTAACTGGTCCAAGCAACATGTCGAACCGGAGCCGATTCTCCAGGTAAACACACACCGGGCCGCCGGGGGGGGTCCGCGGGTCTGCGGGTCTGCGGAGGGTCAGACGCGGCGTCAGACCCGCCTCACACCCGCGTCCTCCGGAGAACTAACCCGGTACACATCCAGTTAGCTAATGTTAGCTAGCTGCCGTCCACTTTCTCTTTATATCTGTCTTTCTGTGTGTGTCTGTCTCTGTCTCTGTGTGTGTGTGTGCGTGTGTCTGTCTGTGTGTTTGTATGTGTGTGTTTATCTCTGTGGGTGTGTGTGTGTGTGTGTGTGTGCGCGTGCGTGGTTGCAGGGTTTCATTCATGTTACCAAGCAGCAGCAGATAAAGTGTCGTCAGCTCGTATTGAAATCTTTTTTCTTTCTGATGAGATCAGTGAGCTGGTCTCGGTCCTGATTGTAAACGTGGCCCCCGGGGGCCCCCGAGCACCGGGGCCCCCGAGCACCGGAGGCCCCCGAGCACCGGAGGCCCCCGAGCACCGGGGCCCCCGAGCACCGGAGGCCCCTGAGCCTCTCTGCACTGACCCTCCCCTCCACTTCCTCCTATTATCCACAACTGAAGCCAAAATATCTCAGATACAGTTCCCTCTGTTTTTCTCACTGTCGAGTTAAACTTTCACTTTTTTCGTCTTCAGGAAATAAGAAAAGCAGAAGAATCCTTTGGACCGACGCCCTCCTTCTGCATGGAGCCACCACAGGTCGACGCCAAGTGAGAGCTCAGACCGACGCAGCGCTCTCTCAACCGCAGGATGGCGAGCAGGAGGAAGTCCACCACGCCCTGCATGGTTCCTCCCAGAGAAGCCGTCGACTCAGACCAGGAGATGGAGGAAGTCACGGACGAGACGGAAGGGGAAGCAGAGGACAGTAATGGCGTGGGGGCATCTCTGCGGAGGTTTGCGACCTGTCGGCCGAGCAAGGGGGCGAGGCCGACGTCCGACAGGTGTCCGACCACTACCTGGACCTGAACATGGCCGAGGGAGGATACGAGTGTAAATACTGCAGCTTCCAGACGTCCGAGCTGAACCTGTTCACCATGCACGTGGACACGGAGCATCCTGACGTCGTCCTCAACACCTCCTACGTCTGCATGGAGTGCGACTACCACACCAAGAGGTGACCTCTCCTCACACCGCTTCTGTCAAGACCGAAACTAAACTCTGTGGATCCAACCGGTCGTTTCAACCTTTTTATAAATCACTTGAAATCATTTTCACCTTTTGAGTCAGTTGTTTTGATCAGAGCCCGACTGATATGGATCTTAGTGTAAAACAGTCAAAATGTTGATACTGATATATCGTCTAGTATATATGAATATAATTAAATCCGTGAGATGTCGTTATCAAACCCTTTTAAACGTAATCGTGTGAAGAGAGGTTTAAATCTGTCTGTGGGTTTGTCTTTTCTTTCTTTATGTCAAAACATATTTACCCATAATCCTCTCCCTCTAGTTACGACACGCTGCTGGCCCACAATGCCCGTCTGCACCCAGGTGAGGACAACTTCACGCGGACGATGGTGAAGAGGAACAACGAGACCATCTTCCAGCAGACGGTCAACGACCTCACCTTTGACGGCAGCTTCGTCAAAGTGGAAGACGACGAGGCGGAGGAGACGTCCCACAAGGGCATCGCCCTCAGCAAGACGCCCATCATGAGAATCAAGAGCAGACCGGAGCCCAAGAAGTTCACTGCCACGCACAAAATGGCCATGGACGACATCATCAAAGTGGAAAGCGACGAAGAGGATGAGGAGAACAAGGAGCCGCCCACTCTGTCTCCCGCCCCGATGGCCCCTGCCGCCGCCATGACCCCTTGCCTCATCCCCATCTCCACGTCGCTGCAGCTCCAGGCCATCCCGCAGAGCATTGTGGTCAACAGCTCCAACGTGCTGCACATTAAAGGCAGCTCTGGTGGCGGCGCCGTGCTGCCCCCGGGGACGCTGGCTCAGGTTCTGTCGGCGCTGCAGCAGCAGCACAGCGCTCAGACCCAGACTCAGCTCCTCATCCCCATCAGCAGCATCCCCACATACAACACGGCCATGGACAACAACGTCCTGCTGGTCAGCGCCTACAACCGGTAACCGTCTTATTTAAACAGTCAAATATTTAAAAACTACAACTTGATCTTATTCTAACAAAGACACAAGTTTTCCAGACTCAGCTTCAAGTTCACTGGTTCTCACGGAAAACGTTAATCTATAAAATCTATGACCCGACTGATGTGGATATTATTTTGCACCGATATTAGGGAGTAAATCATTTCGGCTCAGATCTGCAAACAGCTGAATGAGACACGGGCTGCAGAGATGTTCAGTTTGTAAAAGCCTCTCTGGTGATTTCAGGTTCACTGTATTTACACTGCTTGTTAAAAACCTGTCCTCTCTTTATTTAATCTCTAAATTTAGTCGGACTCTTATTTTGCGCCGCAGGTTTCCGTACCCCTCCGTCTCTGAGATCATGGGCCTGTCGTCTCAGACCAAGTTCAGCGAGGAGCAGATCAAGGTCTGGTTTTCTGCTCAGAGGCTGAAGCACGGAGTCAGCTGGACGCCGGAGGAGGTCGGTGCTTTACGAGACACAAGACATCACGTGTGCACTTTTCACATTTGTCCCTCAAATGATGCTTTTCTAATGAGCAGGAAAGTCACAAAGTTTCAACTGTAAAATGTAAATGAATCATATTAATCCTTCCATTGTTTTAGCAGATATTCAAGTGCAGGAACGACAGATATGATACAGAAATATATAATTCTAAGTTCGTCTGTTCACGCCTGACATTAAGATGCGGATCAGCACGTCACTGTGAAAATCCTTAACACATCGGTCTGGCTCTCTGCAGGTGGAGGAGGCGAGGAGGAAGAAGTTCAACGGCACGGTGCAGAACGTCCCTCAGACCATCACCGTCATCCCCGCCAACATCGCCGCGGCCACCAACGGCCTGCAGTCCATCTTCCAGACGTGTCAGATTGTCGGACAGCCGGGCCTCGTCCTCACTCAGGTGACCGGTACCGGCAGCACCTTGCCCGTCGCCTCCCCAATCACGCTGACGGTCGCGAGTCTCCCCGGCAACCAGCCAAAAGCTGCCGAACCATCGACGTCGGAATCAAAGACGGAGATGTCTGTATCTTCGGCCAGCGTGCCGCTCGGTTTGGACCCAGCAGGGACGAAACCGAAGAAGTCGAAGGAGCAGCTGGCGGAGCTGAAGGCCAGCTACGGCAGGAGGCAGTTCGCCACGGAGGTGGAGATATCTCGGCTCATGCAGGTCACGAAACTCTCCAAACGAGCAATAAAGAAGTGGTTCAGCGACACGCGCTATAACCAGAGGAACTCCAAGGATCACCACGGCGTCCTGCTGAGTGAGGCGGTGCCCAGCAGGGCGGCGTCCGCAGGGGGGGGCAGAGCAGGAAGGACCAGCAGCGGGAGTCTGAACGACAGCAGCTACAGCGACCACGCCACCACCACCATTGTTATTGACTCCAGCGACGACGCCAGCGACTCCTCCCCGACCTCTGCCAACGCACCGGGGGCGTCCGGTCCATCCAGCACCCCCCGTGTCAAATTCCGCCACGCCTTCCCTGACTTCACGCCACAGAAGTTCAAGGAAAAGACTCCAGAGCAGTTGCTCGTCCTGGAGGCCAGCTTCCAGAAATTCGACACACCCTCGGACGAGGAGCTGAGCCGGCTGCGAGCAGAGACGAAGCTGACGAGGCGCGAGGTCGACGCCTGGTTCACTGAGAGGCGGAAAACGCCGCCAGCGGCCAAAGATGTCGACAGCGATGGAGACGGAGAGAAGGTTAAACCGGCCCCGGCTCAGGAGAGGCACACGACTCCTCCTGGCGGCAGGAAGTTGGTGAAGAAGACGCCGGAGCAGCTCCACATCCTGAAGAAAGCGTTTGTCCGCACGCAGTGGCCGACAGCCGAGGAGTACGACCAGATGACGGAGGACAGCCGCCTGCCGAGGTCGTACATCGTCAACTGGTTTGGAGACACGCGCTACGCCTGCAAGAACAGCAACCTGAAGTGGTACTACCTCTACCAGAGCGGCAAGGTTGGTTTACCCACGTGTCAGAACCAAGTAGTTACTGTAAAAAATGTTTTTATGCAACATGTGATTTTGGTTCCAACAACAGTCGTGGTGTTTTTGTTTTTAATGAACAGGAGGACGAGGCGCTGAACGGTGGCACCAAGAAGAAGCCGAGGAAGCGTTACCGAGGTTGGTCCCGGAGGACGCGCCGGCCTTATCCCTGCAAACCTTCCCCACAGGGGGGCGCCACCGCCATCAAGGTCTGTGCACACGTTAACCTGAAGCTTCAGTCCTTCCTTTCTGCACAGCGTGTTCTGTAAATCTATCATGTGCTGCGGTTTAGAAGCTTTTAGAGCTTTTCAAGACATAACTCATTTTTATTTTGGGCTTAGGCTGAGATACATTTGTCTGATATTAAAATACAATGCAGTCCCAACAAATCTAGTGACTTGTAAACACAACCCTGTATGAAATCAGAGATATGTGATATATCTGAGTTAATATCAGTCGTCTCATTGTATCTGATAAAATACAGAAAACATCTGAAGTTTACCTCAGATAAAATCAATTCACAGGCTTCTCTGTTTCCTCTCTTGCTCCCTCTGCAGGTGAAGTCCGGCAAAGCGTTTCTGAAGGACTACTTCCTGAAACACCGAGCCCTGAGTGAGAAGGACTTGGACGACCTGGTGACCAAGTCCAGCATGAGCTACGAGCACGTGAGGGACTGGTTCTCCGAGTCCGCCCGGCGGGTGGAGGAGGGCAAGGAGCCGTTCAGTGACGAGGAGGCTGAGGGGGAGGACGCTGAAGGAGAGGAGGCTGAGGGGGAGGAGGAGGAGGACGAGGAGGACGAGGAAGGGGAGGAGGAAGAGGAGGCGGCGGCGGCGGCAGAAGAAGAGCACGGATGCAGCGAGGAAGAGATGGAGGTGAAAGAACAAGGAGAGGAGGCTTCAGATGACGAATGCAGGAGGAGGAAGAAGAGGAGGAAGAGGAGGAGCTCCAGGAGGAAGCTGGAGAAGTCAGCCAATCACAGCCTCAGGCAGAGGAGCAGACATGAGCCTGCAGGTAAACTCATAAAGGACCAATACTTTTATTAATTTATATCATTTATTCAGTTTAACCCAATCAGACCAAAGCTGCTCCGGCAGCATCGTTCATATCGAGGTTTGGATTCAGCCCAGACGTGATGTCACCGGCTGCAGCACCGTCCCTGCAGAACCAGCTGCAGACAGAACCAGCTGCAGACAGAACCAGCTGCAGACAGAACCAGCTGCAGACAGAACCAGCAGCAGACAGAACCAGCTGCAGACAGAACCAGCTGCAGACAGAACCAGCAGCAGACAGAACCAGCTGCAGACAGAACCAGCTGCAGACAGAACCAGCTGCAGCTCTGCTGTTAATCATTTAACTTAGTCAAATCTGAACATTATCTAAACTCCGTCAATTTGTCTAATTAACGTCACTGATGAAGCTGAAAGCTTCTTGATATGTGAGGGTTTGAGTTTCTCTCTTTAGTAAGATTGAAAATATTTTATATATTTATTTATATATATATATGTTTACCTCCTTCTCTCCCTGAGCGTCTGTTCTCTGTGACTCTGCTGAGTGGGTTCCATCTCCTGAGAGAGGAACTGACTCAGAGTCAGCTTCAACTGTCACAACCAGCTGCAGCTGAAGAGTGAAGCTGAACTGAGATCAGTTAGAAACACTCTGAAGTTATTAACAACCAGAGTTTATCTCCAATATTCAGCAGGAAACTGTTAAAACATGAAGAGTTCTGAACAGAGTTTGGTGGATTTGTTACAGACAGAAAAAACTGGCGCTGATGAAAACATAACCTCGTCTCTGGAGATAATTTGATCATATGAACAAACTCTCTATTGGTTCAGGATGAATCCCCAGGTGTGGCTGCAGGGGGCGCTGTTTGCTCACTGAGAGATAGTGTTGCTTATTAACCTGAAGTAAAGTCATTCAATCAAGAATAAAACCTTGAAATTAGAAAATAGAAGTGTTATGAATGAAGATGAAAATACAAAGATCAGTGGCGACAACTTTATAAATAACTGCTTGTCGTCAGTGACCTCATTCATCTTCATCATTATATCCTCAAACCAAAGTGAAATTCAAAATGCAGCAGCTGGAACATTATGAACACCTGTTCTTTTGTTATTGTCTTTCCACAGAATGAGCATTGCTTCCCCCGACGCGGAGCCGGCACAGACGGAGACATACAGGTAGGTCAGTGTTTCTCAGCCGGCGGCTCGGGACCCAAAGGCGCCGCAGGAAGCTCCGACCACGTGACACTGAACCGACGGCGCTGTGCCTTCCAGTTGAACTTTGGGTCCTGATGACGCTGAGAAGCACTGAGACAACGAGCGGAATCAAAGGACGTCAGGACTTGGTTTGTTTTGAACTGTGGGGACCAACTCGGCGCTTCTCCCCGAGCGGCGGCGCCACGAGAGTAAGTTCCAGCTCCGCTCCTGTATCAACTCACAAGCCTTTTATTCTGGTGAGGACGACGGGGCTTTTGTTTTGGCCTTTACGTCACTTTTTCTTATTAAAAAAAAAAAAAAGCGTTTTAAGGTAAACTTTGTATAAAGGAAAAAAAATCCAAACATTTCTGAGAGGTGAGACCTCGCGTGGTTCTGTCGTTATTAAAACCCGTTTCTCCGGGGAACGTCTTCTCCCCGAAACCCGACGGTGGAAACTTCTTTCTCCTCTGAAAGAAACGGTTTGAAAACCACAACTGTCTGAATTAGTGCCATTCTGTTAATAACTTTGTTTTAAATTTAAAAAAAAAAGTGCTGGAATAAATTCCACGTTTTAACTCTTTTATATTTTTCCAAGTGATTTGTTACAAGTCCGATCGACATTGAATGGAACCTGATTCCACTGTACGACTGTTTTAAGTTCTTTGAAAGCCGTGATCATTTCCATGTCGGCCGGTGTTTGGGTCCGTTCGGTTTCAAGGATGTCGATTTCAAATCACCTCCAAACACAAACCTCATAAATCATAAACACGAGTGAAGCCAGAGACGAGATGAAAACAGAAAAACTTCTAGAATCCACCGTTAAACGATCCCGCTGTGGAAACGTGTGGACGATGAATTCAAATCACAAACTAAATCCTTCATCAGCACAAAAGAAATGATGTTTATGAAGATTTTTCTCTATGTTAAATCTGTGTTTTAGATTTTCAGAATAAAATATAATCATGGATCCTTCGGTGGTGAATGATTCACGTTCACGAGGCGTCTGCTCGGACCTCAGATTCATGTCTTCACTTGATCCACTTCGAAGGGATTTGAACCCAAACTGTTTGTATCCTCGTCCAAAAATGAAATAAAGTTTATAAAGAGAAAAAAGCTAAGGCATGTTTGCTCTACTTCAGGAAACAGGCAACTTTACCTCAGAGAGTCGAGCTACAAGAACTCAGTAAGATTGTGACATTTACACTTTACGACAGTTTAAAAAAATATACTGTATGCATGAAATACAAGTAGGCGATATTATTATTATTATGTCTTTTCAGATGGCGTTCATTTGTCCTCGCCAAAGTAAGAGAATCACTTTAAAGAGAAATAAAGGAGGCCGTACGGGTGAAACGAGTCGACAATAACTTTCAGGTTTTCCACAAGAATCACAGACGATATTTTAGGGACATGAAAACAAAAGCACTTGGCTCGGTGCCGAACTTTTTAACTTTTTCATACATGTGGGGGGGGGGGGAATAATCTTTTAGTTTGCTTTTCTGAGCGTCTTCCTGTTTGCTGACCGTGCAGGAGCTGTTAGCATATGCAAACGTCACAGAACAATCAAACTGTACAAATCCACGTCTTTGTTTCTATCAAGGTTTCTTCAGACACGGGATCTTTGTACGAGCTGTGTGTTTTGCAAAGTTAATTCTTTCTGCCCTTTCTTTAAATTGCTTTAATAGACAAACAGTTGTTAGTAGATAATTTATTTATTATATCTGGATTTCACGAGTATCTTCTTTTTTTTTTTTTTGTTGTCTGCAAGCAAAAGAAATAAAAAAGTGAAAAACCCGATTTGATTCAGCTGCTGTTTTTACTTTCATCTTTTCTCTCCGTACGATCGGGACACGCCGACACGTACGTGAAGGTCGCCGCGGGGAACCGCCGACACGTACGTGCAGGCGCCGCGGGGAACCGCCTCCTCCCGCTCACTGTCATCCTGTCCGAGCGCAGCATGGCGTCAGGAGCAGTGCGTGAACTTTGACCTGCGACGTCACGGCCTCGACAAACAGAAACGTTTGTGTGGGCGACGTCATTTTCTTCTTATTAGAGAATAACATTTTGGATCATCTGATGGGGACAGAAACCTTTGGAATCGAGGCCGTAACCACGGAAACAGCTGCAGCCGTTTGAACATCTGCTCGCGTCAAACCACGCCCACTTTGCACAAGATCACAACACTTCTCTTGTGAGTCTGTGTCGACCACACAAACTGAAGATGGACGACGCGTCTCCACCTCTAGAGGCCGGAAGACTCGTTAAAGTAGCTTCAATATCCAGAAATCAAACTAAAATATCTCAGATACAAACGCTGCTGTCTTGTGGTGATCGGTCCCGCCCGTACACGCTCTCGACCAATCAGGAGTCAGTGTCAGCTGTCAATCATGACGTCTCAGCCTGTTGTTATATCATCAAATAACTGACTCAAACTAAACTGATCAGAAACACGACCTGAAATGACAGAAACATCTTTACAAACATTTAACGTCTACTTTGATTTTTTAGTTTGGTCCATGTCCCGTCTGACAACATGGAGGAGGAGGGGTTTATGATTTATACGGCAGCCAGCCACCAGGGGGCGATCGAAATGCCTTGGCTTCACTTTTAAGGAGCCATCATGTCTCAGTCTGTATTTATGGTTTCTATGGTGACGCCATTCCAAACAGATCCAGAATCAATGCATCTGTTTCTTATTGTGATAATTTATCAACAAACAAATGACATATTCATTACGTCATGTGATTAAAAACACCGGAGGTGGAAGCAGCTGCTGGGATTCAGGATTCAAGAAGAACTTTGTGCAGAGGAAGATTGTTTTACGTTGTTATTCATCACGTGCACTGATGTGAATCATGAGAATCATGTTCGGGGGGGGGGGGGGGTTCGACCTGATTCCTGCTGCGTCATGTGAAAACTTTTCATCTTTTCTCTGAACCTCCGTATCTACGTCTTCTCACTCGTAAACAGCAGCGGCTGCTTTGTTCCCACACTGGGCCTCGATGACCCGCCTGAATCATTCAGGACATTCAGCGCCGGCGCCAAGTGCGCCTGGTGAAATGCCATAGAAACCAGCAGCACCATAGAAACCAGTCGAACCAGTCCAGGGAACACACTGTTCTCCACCAGATAAGAAGCCTTTGCATTCTTCTCCTCGCCCGTCCCTCTGCCTCTCCTCCCTCTGCCTCTCCTCGCTCTCCCTCTCCTCCCTCTGCCTCTCCTCGCTCTGCCTCTCCTCCCTCTGCCTCTCCTCCCTCTGCCTCTCCTCGCTCTGCCTCTCCTCCCTCTGCCTCTCCTCCCTCTGCCTCTCCTGCCTCTCCTCGCTCTGCCTCTCCTCTCTCTGCTTCTCCTCTCTCCTCGCTCTGCCTCTCCTCGCTCTGCCTCTCCTCTCTCTGCTTCTCCTCTCTCTGCCTCTCCTCGCTCTGCCTCTCCTCCCTCTGCCTCTCCTCGCTCTGCCTCTCCTCCCTCTGCCTCTCCTCCCTCTGCCTCTCCTGCCTCTCCTCGCTCTGCCTCTCCTCCCTCTGCCTCTCCTCGCTCTGCCTCTCCTCTCCTCCCTCTGCCTCTCCTCCCTCTGCCTCTCCTGCCTCTCCTCGCTCTGCCTCTCCTCTCTCTGCTTCTCCTCTCTCTGCTTCTCCTCTCTCCTCGCTCCTCGCTCTGCCTCTCCTCGCTCTGCCTCTCCTCTCTCTGCTTCTCCTCTCTCTGCCTCTCCTCGCTCTGCCTCTCCTCCCTCTGCCCTCTGCCTCTCCTGATTAGTGCTGGAATATGTTTGTGTTTTATCCATGCCATAGAAACCAGCAGCACCATAGAAACCAGTCGAACCAGTCCAGGGAACACACTGTTCTCCACCAGATAAGAAGCCTTTGCATTCTTCTCCTCGCCCGTCCCTCTGCCTCTCCTCCCTCTGCCTCTCCTCGCTCTCCCTCTCCTCCCTCTGCCTCTCCTCGCTCTGCTCTCCCTCTCCTCTCCTCCTCTGCCTCTCCTCCTCTGCCTCCCCTCCCTGCCTCTCCTCCCTCTGCCTCTCCTGCCTCTCCTCCTGCCTCTCCTCCCTCTGCCTTCCTCCTGCCTCTCCTCGCTCTGCCTCTCCTCTCTCTGCTTCTCCTCTCCTCCTGCTCTGCTCTCTCCTCCCTCTCTGCCTCTCCTCCTCTGCTCTCCTCTCTCTGCCTCTCCTCGCTCTGCCTCTCCTCCCTCCCTCTCCTCTCCTCTCCTCTCCTCTCCCTCCTCCTCTGCCTCTCCTCCTCTGCCTCTCCTCCTCTGCTCTCCTGCCTCTCCTCGCTCTCGCCTCTCCCTCTCTCTCTTCTCCTCTCTCCTCGCTCTGCCTCTCTCCTCTGCCCTCTCGCTCGCCTCTCCTCTCTCTGCTTCTCCTCTCTCTGCTCTCCTCTCTCTGCCTCTCCTCCCTCTGCCTCTCCTCGCTCTTGCCTCTCCTCCCTCTTGCCTCTCCCCTGCCTCTCCTCGCTCTGCCTCTCCTCCCTCTGCCTCTCCTCGCTCTGCCTCTCCTCTCCTCCCTCTGCCTCTCCTCCCTCTGCCTCTCCTGCCTCTCCTCGCTCTGCCTCTCCTCTCTCTGCTTCTCCTCTCTCTGCTTCTCCTCTCTCCTCGCTCCTCGCTCTGCCTCTCCTCGCTCTGCCTCTCCTCTCTCTGCTTCTCCTCTCTCTGCCTCTCCTCGCTCTGCCTCTCCTCCCTCTGCCTCTCCTCGCTCTGCCTCTCCTCCCTCTGCCTCTCCTCCCTCTGCCTCCTCGCTCTGCCTCTCCTCGCTCTGCCTCTCCTCTCTCTGCTTCTCCTCTCTCTGCCTCTCCTCGCTCTGCCTCTCCTCCCTCTGCCTCTCCTCGCTCTGCCTCTCCTCCCTCTGCCTCTCCTCCCTCTGCCTCCTCGCTCTGCCTCTCCTCCCTCTGCCTCTCCTGATTAGTGCTGGAATATGTTTGTGTTTTATCCGTGAGGTTCTGAGACGTTAGCAGGAGCCATGTTGTGGCTCTGTGAGGCTCTGTACCTGGGTCCCGCCAGCAGGTGGCAGTGTGAGCTCACACAGCAGCTCTCCTGACTCTACTGTAAATCATGTATGGCTGCTCGGGGTTATGTTCACAGATCTGGGCTCAGCCAGCCTCCCTGGGAGTTCACTGGCTGCAAACCTGCTGCCTCCTTCTCCTCCTCTCTTTTATGCCATATTTCTCTTTGCTTCCTTCATTTTTCAGTGGAACAATTTTGGGGAAAAGGTTGATTCATGTTCGTCTGAACACTTGTGCTCTGCCCCATTTTGTGGCGTCGGGTTTCCCTCAAAAACACCAGTTACATGCCACAACTGGTCTGGCAGGGGCCGCTGGAAAACACCAGCAGACCGCCGGCCTCGCAGGGGAGCAACCTCCCCCTGCTCAGCGGAGGAGGGAGGGAGGGAGGGAGGGAGGGAGAAGACGGAAGAGCGAGACGGCCACCGAATAGTTAACCTGCACAAGACCCGTCTGAACCAGGGGGGGGGGGGGACCTGCTCTCCTCCCTAATCACAGCTGAGGGGGGGAGGGAGGAGGAGGAGGAGGAGGAGGAACAGGGGGGGGGAGGAATTCAATCAAGCTGCACCAAATCACACAAACTCATAAATATCATTTTTATTAAGATCCATGAATTTTCTGAGAATCACTGAAGGAAAGTGACGAAGTTAAAGATCCTGGATCTGCTCCAGAATCCTGCTCTTCCACCAAGTGACCTCAGAACCTCTTCAGTAGCTTCTACGTGTTCCTGCTCATTTAACACATGAAGTCTGTAGAATGTCGTCCTGACATGTTGTGTAGTTGGTGTTTGTGTAGCAGCAGCAGGTTGTCGGGTCCGACTCGTTCACAACAGGAACATGTGGGGAACATCCAGGCGAGGGGCGGAGCCTGTAGAGCAAAAGATCTGGAACCTCCTCGTGTTTCCAAGTTAACGACTTCGTCTTCTACGTGTACGGCTCCTCTTCTTCATCCTGAGATGTTTGTGTTCTTCCAGCTTCACGTCCGTCACGTGTTAGAAACTGTACCTCACTGTACCTGACCTTACTGTACCTCACTGTACCTCACTGTACCTGACCTACTGTACCTCACTGTACCTCACTGTACCTGACCTTACTGTACCTCACTGTACCTCACTGTACCTCACCTGACCTGACCTCACTGTACCTCACCTCACTGCACCTCACTGTACCTCAGCTGACCTCACTGCGCCTCACTACCTCACCTGACCTCACTGCGCCTCACTGTACCTCACTGCACCTCACTGTACCTGACCTTACTGTACCTCACTGCACCTCACTGTACCTCACTGTACCTCACCTGACCTCACTGTACCTGACCTTACTGTACCTCACTGCACCTCACTGTACCTCACTGTACCTCACCTGACCTCACTGTACCTGACCTTACTGTACCTCACTGTACCTCACTGTACCTGACCTTACTGTACCTCACTGTACCTCACTGTACCTCACTGTACCTCACCTGACCTTACTGTACCTCACTGTACCTCACTGTACCTCACCTGACCTGACCTCACTGTACCTCACCTCACTGCACCTCACTGTACCTCAGCTGACCTCACTGCGCCTCACTACCTCACCTGACCTCACTGCGCCTCACTGTACCTCACTGCGCCTCACTGTACCTCACTGCGCCTCACTGTGCCTGACCTCACCGTACCTGACCTTACTGTACCTCCTCACTGTACCTCACTGACCTCACTGTACCTAAAAGGAGCCTCATTACCTGAGTTGTGACTCTGGTAAATCACGAATCACTGCTGATTTGCATCATTTCATTCAGTATCATCAGCATAGAAACGATTGCCTCATTATAACAGTTTAATCTTTGCGTTGTTATGACTTTCTCAAATTTCATTGAAGGTTGAAAATGCACATAAGCAGTTAATCCACGAGTCTGTGGTATTTAATATGTGAACATGCCGACTCAGGGATTTGTGTGGAACACGTCTGTAATTCTCTAAACTAATGAATAAGAACCGGCGTCCGGGATCCGAACCTTTTCATGAGGACGTGTCCGAGCGGCGCCCGAGTCCCGGCTCCTCAGCAGCGAAGAGCGAGCGAGCGAGAGCACGGAGAGAGAGAGTGAGAGGGGGAGGGGGGGAGGCTGTCTGGTGCTGCTGAGGGTCATTCTGAGGACAGCTCTCCTCTCTTCACCCCCTCCCCCTCCCTCCTCCTCCTCCTCCTCCTCCTCCCCTCCGTCTCTCTCCCGCCCCCCCCCCCCCCCCCCCCCCCCCCCCCCCCCCCCCCCCGTGCATCAGCATCCAAACGCCTGCAGACCTGCAGCAGCCGTCTCATCATCACGTGGAGAGAGATTCACAACGTGTGACTGGCCGGTGCCGTCCAGACCGAGTCCAACCGAGTCCAGACCGAGTCCAGGCCGAGTCCAGCCGGGTCCAGACCGGGTCCAGAATGATTCACAGACCGAGTCCAGTCCATGAACGTAACAATACACAGCTTGGTTGGTCGTGCTCGTGTGAAAATTTTCATTTTGTTTCCGTTATCTCTCGTCGTCCATGGTGACCGGTGATAACCGAAAAGTCTGATTGGCTCATTTAACGACTTTTCTATTTGTTCACATTATGAACAGGACATTAATTACGGCTCCATATTTAATCTGCTGCTGTTATTTGTCTTTTTACGAACAGCAATTTGAACTGAATCCACATCGTCTGCTGCAGCTTCTACTTGTTCCTTAAACATCTATAATGTATATTGTAAATCTTCTCATTTAGTTTATCCTCATATTTTTGTGCTTATATTTTATATTTGTAGAATTCTCTGTGTATTTTAATTATTGTTTGGAGCAACTGTAACAAAAGTCATCAACAAAATCGTCATAACACAAATACTTCTCCCCGTTAAGGTTTGAATTACACAACAGTAAACATGTTACACTGTAAAACCCTTTCAGTGAGATCTGAACGTCTCGAGGGAATATCCATATTCACTTGGACTCGAGGATTCTCAGCTGATCAGAATGTGGTGGTCAAAGGTCAAAGGTCAAGGTCACTGTGACCTCAGCGTGTGAATGTTTCACCTGGTGGGGGGGGGTTTATCAGTTACTAATAAAGAGCTCGACGTCAACAAACATCATCTGCAAATGTTTTATAGATTTGTTGTAAATGAACAACATATCCTCATTATTACTCAGAATTACTTTGAAAACAAAATGTATCCGCTGCTGTTTAGTGGATGAAGTTAACGAGGTTAAAAGGCTCTTCCCGTGCCCAGCAGTGAATGACACACAGCTCTTCACGTTTGGCTTGGGGCGGAAAAAAGAAATGAAAATGACAGTTTGATGAATGAAGCTCAGCCCGGCAGTCCCGTTTTTTAAAAAGGTAGGAACCCAAACCCCCTCGCGCCGCTCGCCCCGTGCATCAGTTGAACCCACACCCGGCCCCCCCGCCAAAAAGTATGCCCCGAGACACGC
>CM031686.1:572805-695305 GCA_006182925.3 Reinhardtius hippoglossoides
TCTCTTCCTCCCCCCCCCTCTCTCCCTCTCTCTCTCTCTCTCTCCCCCCCTCCCGTTACACAATTGCATGGAGGTCCGGTTCACAAAGACTATTCAAATCTCTGTGCTATTTTTCAGGGCCTTAGCACAGAAACGCACTTACCATCTGCTGTGTGTGTGTGTGTGTGTGTGTGTGTGTGTGTGTGTGTGTGTGTGTCTGTGTGTGTCTGTGTGTGTGTGTGTGTGCCCCCCCTCTCTCACCTGGATACAGATCCCATTCAAATCGTCTGTGAACCAATTCTGATGGGGTCAAAACTTTTGAAACAATCCTGATTAGCACCAACAAAAGGTACACGGCTGTGAAGTGGGTGTGCACGTGCACACGCACACACACACACACAACACACACACACACACACACACACACACACACACACATGCCCCTACATGTGTAAGTGTAGTTTATTCCTTGATCTTAAACAAACCCTGTTTCTAACTTCAGACCTTAAAGATGGAATGTGTCATCACAGTCAGAGACCACACACACACACACACACACACACACACACAACACACACACTCTCACTCTCACACACACACACACAACACAACACACACACACATACACACACTCCACACACACACACAAAACACACACACATCACACACACCACACACACACACACACACACCTCACACACACCACACACACACACACACACACACACACACACACACACACACACACACTCTCTCACAGTGGCAGCCATGTGGGTCTATTTGGGTCAGAGCTGAACTGAAGGTGTTGTCACAGGAACAGACTGTAACACCAACACAGCGCTGCTCTCAACATGTGTGTGTGTGTGTCAGATTGTGTATATTAGTGTGTGTGTGTGTCAGATTGTGTATATTAGTGTGTCCCAGTGTGTGTGTCTGCTCCTGTCAGCTCCTCTTGTTCGGGCCACGTTTGGACAAGTGCGTCAGCGTCTCCCTCCTTCACGGCTGTCATGTTTATTCCGGGCTGTATACCTTTATGTTCTGTGTGGTATTAACCTATATTAACACGGGAAGCGGCGTGCACACGGCGTGCACACGGCGTGCACACGGCGCCTGACTCCTCCTCATCAAAGGCGCCGCCGCCGTTTGAGTCTGTCACATCTCACCAGACGAACGTGTTTTCCTTTACATTCCCGCGCGGCGCCGGGTCGACGGAGCCAGATGCAAACTCCCCTGTGTGATGTGAGGGAGGCAGATCTGTGATCAGCTGCTGCACTGATGTTATATAATATATAATCATATAACGTGACGGGAGCAACACGTGGAAATCACACGTTTAAATCACACGTTTAAATCACACGTATGGAAACGATGATCAGAATGTTTCTCTGTTGATGAGACGATGATGATGTCACTTTCATTCAGAGGCTTCGTCCACAGGAGCAGCTTCTGTTTTTGTTGGGGTTGAAAACAGACGTGAAGGAGGTGATGTTTGTCTCTTTGTCTCTTTGAGTTCTTCTCTCCACAGTCAAAGTGTTGCTCAGTGAACTGTTGGTTTCTCTCTAGTTTTACCTTCCATGTAAAGATCATGTATATTATGATTAAACAAATAAAACTGAATTGAAGACGTCAACTTGGAAAGACGAGGAGATTCCAGAGCTTTTGGTCATGAGGGAATCTAAACGTCATGTCCGTCCGTCTGTCTGTCTGTCTGTTACTTTACATTTACCGAATCAACATCTACGATGGTTCAACTTCCCCAAGGACACTTTGGCACGAACTGGGATTCAAGCGCCGAGCTTCTAGTTGTAGGACGACCACTCTACCCCCTCAGCCACAGGGACCACAGACAGATGGACGGACATATAGAAGGATTGTCGGTTCTGGTGTCTTCTGTCTCTTCTCCTCTCTGGTCTTCTGTCTGGTGTCTTTTGTCTCTATCTTCTCTGTCTTCTCTCTCTCTGTCTCTCTCTCTGTCTCTCTCTCTCTTGTCTCTTCTTGTCTTTCTGTTTCTTGTTCTTTTCCTTCGTCTCTCTCTCTCTTGTCTCTTCTCTTGTCTCTCTTCTTGTCTCTCTTTCCTTTGTCTTCTGTCTCTTCTTCTCTTTCTTCTCTCTTCTCTTTCTGTCTCTTGTCCTTTGTTGTCTGTCTCTCTGTCTGTCTCTCTCTCTTCTGTCCTTTGTCTGTTTTTTCTCTTCTCTCTCTTGTCCTTTTTGTCTGTCTGTCTCTCTCTCTCGTTCTCTTTTTCTGTCTGTTCTCTCGTTCTCTCTCTTCTCTGTCTTCTTCTTCTTCTGTCTGTTCTTTGTCTGTCTGTCTGTCTGTTCTGTTGTTGTCTGTTTCTCTTTTCTTCTGTCTCTCCCCTCCTTCTCTATCTTCTTTCCTCTCTCTATGTCTTTTTTCTGTTGTTTCAGGCCTTGTTTTGGTCTTTGTTGTCCCTTCTCTCTGTTTTTTCTTCTTTTGTCTGTCTTTTTTTTTGTTTTTTCTTTTTGTCTTTCTTTTTTCTCTCTTGTTTTCTGTTCTTTGTCTCTCCGGTCTCTTGTTTCTTTTTTTAAAAAAAAGCTCTCTCTTCTCTCTCCCCTCCCTACCCCCCCCCCCCCCCACCCCCCCCCCCCCCCCCCCCCCCCCCCTCTCTCTCTCTCTCTCTCTCTTTAGTGCATGGTGGGAGTGAGTGGGGGTGAGTGACCTGGAAAGGTGGTTTAGATTTGTTTGTTTTTTCTAACTTTTTTTGCTCCTTTTTCCCTTTCACTTACAGTAGGGGTTTTTTGTTTTTTGTTTTTTTTTTGGGGGGTTTGTTTTTTGGTTTTTTGTAGCATTTTTAGTTAGTTTTTTGGTTTGTTTGGGGGAGATGGCTGGGCCGGAAGGTCCCGGGGAAAAAGGGGTTTTTTGGTTGGGAGGGCGGGGTTGGAGGTTTACGGCCCCCCCTCCCCCCCCCAAAAGGGCTAAAAAGGGGCCGGGACATGGCATCAAACAGGCCCGGGGCTGGGGGACTGTCTATTAAGAGGCATTTGGGCTTGGGGGTTTGGTTTTTTGGGGGGGGTTTGGGGTTTTTGGGGGGGTTTTATTGGGGTAATTTTTGTTTATTTATGGGGGGGGGGGGTTTAAAAGAAAGGTTGGTTTTTGTAAAAAATTTTGTGTTATAAATTATGAAAAAAGTTAACGGGCCCTGGGGGGGATTTGAAAGTTGGGAAGTTTTTTGGGATGGAGTTGTAAATTTCGGGGCTCCCTCACACCTGTGTTGTCTCGGTTTAACCCCGGCCCAAAAGGGTTTCCTTTATTTTAAAAAATTCCCCCCGTTTCAAAAGGGATCCCCCTTTCTTTAAAAAAAAAAAAAAAAATAAAAAGAAAAAGAGCTTGGGCAAAAAAACGGGGAAAAAACCTTTAAATTTTTCCCCGATTAAAAATTGATCCCCATATCAGCAAATCTCCAAAAAAACTTTGGTGGGGTTTTTCGGGGAAAAACCGGCTTTAAGGGCCCTTAAAAAAAAAAAGGTCAGGAAAAAAACTAAATTTGGTTTCGGGTTTCAAAATTGGGGGTTTTTAATTAAAAAAGTGCATGTGGACCATCAGGAAAAAATGAGGTTTTGGGGGGAAAAAAGAGGGACATCTGATCCGTTTTGGCCAGAAAGAGCTGGGGGGGGCCGGTGGGGCTGCTTCCGCAGGGCGCCCCCCGGGGGCCTGGCCGGCGGGGAGCCCGTGCCCGGCCCGGCGGGCCCCCCCCGGCCTGGGCCGGGGGGGGTTTTCCGCGGCCCGGAGGCGGGGGCTCCCCCCCGGGCCCTCGGCCGGGGGGTGGGGGGGGGGGGCTGTCCGGGGGCGGGCTCCCCCGCCGGCCTGGGCCGGGGGGGGGGGCCGCCTGGGGCCGGGGGGCGGGCGGGCTCCCCCCGGCCCCTGGGGGGGTTGGGGGGGGGTTCCGGTTCCTGGGGGGGGCCCCCCCGGGTGGCCGGGGGGGGGGGGTTGGGGTGTGGGCATGGGAAAAGGCCCCTCAGCCTGCCGGGGGGGGGGGGTTGGGGGTTTTTCCGTTTGGCCCCCCGGCCCACGGCGCCCTCCGCCTGCCGTGGCGGGAAAGGGGGGGGGTTAGTTTTGGGGGTTTTCCGCTGCCCCGGGCATCGGGAACCCCCGCCGGGGGGGTTTTTGGTTCCGCGTCCTGAAGGGGGGGCCCCCGCCTGCCGGGGCCGGGGGGGTTCCGTGCCCCGGAATCGGGCCCCCCCGCCTCCCGGGGCCGGTAAGGGGGTTCCGCTGCCCCGGGCATGGGGGCCCCCCCGGGGCCCCTGGGGGTGGTGCGGGGGGACTCTGTTGATGGAGCCAGGGAAAGGGGACAAAAAGGGTTAAAGGGAGGGGGAACAGTGAGGAAAACCCACCCAAGGAGAACGAGGTAGAGACAGGCACACAGCCATAGAGTCGGGGAGTAAAGGTGTTTTCCAGGGAAATGAGGAAAATTTTTTGATGGAGGAAGATCTCCTAAAAGCTGGAAAACCAAAAAAAAAAAAGAAAACCCGGGAAAAAAAAAAACAAATAGTGAAAAGGCTAAAAAAAGTGGACAAAGATAAACCCACCGTGTTCTTCCTCTCATCAGAGGACAGTGGGGTTTAAACACACAGGAAAACCCTCCCAGGTGGATGAAGAGAGTTTTTTACCCCTTCACCAGGATCCGGACCTTTCTTCCAAAAAAAAGGGGATAAGACTGGTAGAGGGGGAGGACTTTTTCCCCGATTTGGGACTATTCCTCAAACTCATTTAAGTTTTTTTATGAAAAACTTTTGAAGGTACCGGCAAAAAAAACCCCCCCTTTACGGACCAAAAAAAGTTTTCCGCCTAAAAAAAAGAAAATGTCCAAAGCAGACCCCAAAAGGGCCCATTGAGGGTTAAAACCCCTTGTCTTTTTCCCCCCGTCGTGTAAATCCTACATGTTTGTTTTAGATACACCCTTATCCTCATCATTTTGGCAACTTTAAAGCTGGGCCCCAATAAACTAAATGGTTTGCCGAGGGAGTTTTGGAAGAGGGGCTGCTCTTAAAGCCGGGTTTTGGGGAAAAGGGGAAGTAAAATGTCATCTTCCCCGGGAAAAACACACAGACAGGGAGAGCAAAGCGGCCTGGGGGGGAAAGGGAAAGTGGGTTTGGGGAGGTCTTTTTTCAGCCAAAAGACCCGAAAAATAGGGGGTGGGAGGGCAAATTTTTTTTTCCCAAAGAGATTTCTTCCGGTTTTCTTCCCTACAGAGGTTTTTGTAGAAGGTCGCGGGGTTAAAATACAAGCCTTTTTTAAAAAATGAAAAAGATGACCTTCATTAATTTTTATGCTAAATGTAGGCACAGAAAGAGAAAACTCTGCTAAACACTCAAAAAATCAGTTGTTGCTTGTGTAGTGGTAAAGGGGCCCAAATTTTCCCGGGGGTGGTGACTTTAATGACCCCAGCTTTTTGAAAACTCTGGAAAAAAAACCCCGCAAAAACCTCATAGCCTCCAGGGGGGTGTCTGGTCAAAACTGATCAAACCCAGAATGATCTATGGGGACCCCGGGGGGTCCTTCACACACTCAGGTCATTTTACACTTGGGTCCATACTAGGACAACGCTCTATCCATGGCTCGGCGGAAAAGGGTTTTATTTTTTTAAAGCATCGGGCCCAAACGCTTTTCCCAGAGTTGCCCCCATAAACCCAGGGGGCTTTTCAGACCATTCACTTTTTCCCGGTTTTTCCTTTTCTTTTAAAAAATTTAAAAAAAGCAGCAGAGTAGGGCCCTTTAAAGAAAGCCCGGCTTCCGATAAGGGGGTTCAAAAAGGCTTTTTTTTTTTTTTTTTTTTTTTTTTTTTTTTTTTTTTTTTTTTTTTTTTTTTTTTTTTTTTTTTTTTTTTTTTTTTTTTTTTTTTTTTTTTTTTTTTTTTTTTTTTTTTTTTTTTTTTTTTTTTTTTTTTTTTTTTTTTTTTTTTTTTTTTTTTTTTTTTTTTTTTTTTTTTTTTTTTTTTTTTTTTTTTTTTTTTTTTTTTTTTTTTTTTTTTTTTTTTTTTTTTTTTTTTTTTTTTTTTTTTTTTTTTTTTTTTTTTTTTTTTTTTTTTTTTTTTTTTTTTTTTTTTTTTTTTTTGGAGAATACCCCAAAAACAAAACCCGATTTCACCTTTTGGCAACAGTGGTGGGAAAAGGGAAGGGCCCAAAAATTAAGAAAGGGGCCTACAGACACTCCCCAATGCCCAAAAGGGGGACATGACCAGATCTATAAAAAGCTTGGAGAGGGAAAAAAAGTGGTCTCAAGATCAGCAAAAATTTCACCGGAGATGGAGAACACTTTAAAGTTCTCAAAAACAAAAATCAGCTCTGTCAGACCTGTTGGGTTTTCTGCTCAAGGTGCTCTGGTTCGCTCCCGGTTCCAGCACGTTGCCAAGATGGATGCTCCCTCTCACTTCTTCTTCGGCCTCGAACGTAAGACGGACAAAAGAGACTCATGAACTCCCTGCGGTCCAACACAGGGCAGCTGCTGCAGGAGACGGCAGAGATTCGCAGTCATGCTGTTGGTTTCTATGAGGAACTCTTCAAGGTGGAGTTCCAAGAGAGACCAGAGGTGGCACAGACATTTTTTGAGGGTCTACCCCAGGTTCCTGCAGAGGTCAGTGGAGAGCTACACAAACAGCTCTCGGCTGAAGAAACTATCTGCTGCGCTGCAAGAAGTTAAAGAACGGCAAGGCTCCAGCATCGACGGACTTCCTGCAGAACTTCTACAAGGTTTTTCTGGCCGGTGATTGGAGAGATCTGCTGTTGGTCCTCAGAGACAGTCTCAACAAAGGACAGTACCTTTGAGCTGCAGGAGAGCAGTCCTCACCCTTCTCCCCAAAAAGGGAGATCTTCAGGAGATAAGGAACTGGAGACCAGTAGCTCTGCTCTGCACGGACTACAAACTTTTGTCCAAAGGTTGGCCACGAGGCTGAGAAAAGTGATGGAGCATGTCATTCATGTAGACCAGACCTATTGCGTGCCCAGCCGGCTGATATCTGATAATATTACCCTGATTCGTGATATTTTGGACCTCTCCGTTCATCGGGCTGTGAACTTGGTCTTATTTCTATAGATCAAGAAAAGGCTTTTGACCGGGTCGAAACAGATACTTGTGGCAGACGCTGCAGGTGTTTGGGTTAGCCCTGGGCTCATAGCCATGATCCGGACATTGTACAGTGACATTGAGAGTGTTTTTAAAGATTAATGGTGGTCTAAGTTCTCCTTTTAAAGTCCAGAGGGGAATCAGACAGGGCTGCTCCCTATCTGCATGCTTTACTCGCTAGCCATAGAGCCGCTCCTGCACAGACTGAGGGTACAGCTGTCAGGTGTGAAGCTCCCAGGGTGTCACAAGCTCTAAAAATCTTGCGTACGCTGACGATGTCATGGTCCTTGTTAACAAACAAAATGACATCGATGCTGGCTGAAACTATAGACCAGTTCGGCCAAATATCATCAGCTAAAGTTAACTGGGGAAAAAGTGAAGCCCTAGCAGTGGGAACTGAGACTGAGCAGAGAGCTGGTGTTACCGGGGGGGTTGACCTGGAAGAAAGAAGGTCTTAGGTTATCTTGGGCATCTATCTTGGGGACGCAACCTTCATGGGAAAAAAAACTGGGACAATGTCTTAGAGAAGGTAGAAGGGCGTCTCAAAAAATGGAAGTGGCTTCGCCCACAACATGTCTTTTAAGGCCGCATCCTCATCATCAATAACCTGGTTTCCTCCCATGCTATGGCACCGACTGGCATGTGTGGACCCCCCAGCACGTCTGCTGGCCAGAATACAGGCTGTGATGGTGGACTTCTTCTGGGACCGTCTGCATGGGTCCCACAGAGTGTCCTCTTTCTGCCTAAGGAGGAGGGGGGGACATGGACTTGTCCACTTGGCGAGCAGGGGGGCCGCCTTCAGGCTCCGGTTCGTCCAAGACTCCTGACTGGACCTGTGGACCTGGTCTGGAGACCCTTAGCCCGAGCCATACTAGAGCGGTGTGGGTGGGCTGGGCCGGCTGAGTCGTTGTTCCTCATGGAATTAAATGGATTGTAAGTTGGACAACCTTCCAGTGTTCTACAAAGGACTGCTCAAAGTGTGGGAATGTTCCACAAGAGAGACTGAAGGACTGTGACTCTCTGTTCTGGCTCCTCAAAGAGCCAGTGGTCCACGGACTCGGCTCCGGAGTGATGGAGAACCGGGCCTACCTCAGAAACTGTGCCAGGCCAAAGTCCTCACACTGGGCCATGTGGTGGAGGTGTGTGGCCCTCACTGGACAATGCTGCAGGTCTGGCCTCACGTTGGGGATCAGGTCAGTCAGGGTGGTGAGCCTCCTGTGAGAGGCTGGAAACAGCAGCTGACACACCCTGAACTTCTGCTGATCATGCTCACGGTGATGGGCTCATCCAGCCTGACACCAGGGATCCTCTTCCTGAACTAAACATTGTTCCTGTCCTTATTTTATGAAGGTTTTTTGTTAAAGTTGAAAACTGCCTCTCGTAAAACACTGAGCACCATGACGGGGACAACCATGTATTATTTATATTTAAACATCTGAACCAGAACAGACTGAAAGACGGAGTGACTCTCCATGGAGGGCTCATCTGGCCCTGACAGAGGGATCAGAGGCCTGAGTGGTGCTCTCTCTACAAACCTCGCTGACAAAGAGGGGGGGGGGGACTTGCAGTGGAGGGTTCTACACGGAGCTGTTGCTGTCAACGCGTTTGTGTCTGTTATCAACTCTGATGTTGCTGCTACCTGTCCCTTCTGTCCACAGAGGGAGACAGTGTTTCATTGTTTCCTGGAGTGTGGTCGTCTCTCCTCACTGTTTCTGTTTCTGACTCACTGGTTTTCTTTGTTTGACGAAGTATTTTCTAAGCAAATTTTCATCCTGGGGTACAAATACAACAGGAAACACATGATCAAATGTCAACTGTTCAATTTTGTGTTGGGCCAAGCAAAGATGGCGATCTACCTCTGCAGGAGAAACAGACTCGGAGACTCACTCGATGTCGACGTGTTGTGCATCCTCAGGCGAATGCTAAAAACCAGGCTGAAAACTGACTTTACGTTTTTTACTTTGAATAATAATGTAGAAGACTTTGAGAAGATGTGGTGCCTCAAGCAAGTTTTATGTTCTGTAGAAAATGATCAGCTGGTCTTTGGTCGTATTTTCGATTGAGTATGGTTTGATGGTTTTTGAATGTTTGTTTTTTTGTGAAACTCCACTGAGTTAATAAAAGTGGCTTGAAAAATCAAATCTCTCTCTCTCTCTCTCTCTCTCTCTCTTCCTCTCTGTCTCTCTCTCTTCTGTCTCTCTGTGTCTCTCTGTCTCTCTCTCTGTCTCTCTCTCTCTGTCTCTCTCTCTCTGTCTCTCTCTTCTCTCTCTTCTTCTCTCTTCTCTCTCTCTGTCTTCTCTCTCTCTTCTCTCTCTCTCTCTCTCTTCTCTCTCTCTCTGTCTCTTCTCTTCTCTCTCTGTCTCTCTCTCTCTTCTCTCTCTCTCTCTCTCTCTCTGTCTCTCTGTCTCTCTGTCTGTCTCTTCTCTCTGTCTCCTCTGTGTCTCTTCTGTCCTTCTCTATGTTGTCTTCTTTCTCTCATTCTTTTGCGTCCAGTTTCTAAAGAATGCTAGATGTGAACTCATCGTCTCTCATTGGGGATTCTTAGGTGATCCAGTCTGTAAAGAGAGTGGAGACAGAGTGGAAGACGCGTGAGCGTTTCCAGGACGGAGGTGGAGACAGACTGAAGGGGACGGAGGTGGAGACAGACTGAAGACGACGGCAGCGTCTCTTCATCAACATGAAACAAACCACCGAGGAGCGTTTCTTCAACGCTTTGATCACAGACATTTAACCAAATCCCCAGATGTGCGGACGTGTTTGCAGCAAAGCATTGTGGGACAGATAATCCTGTAAACCTGCGATCGGCAGGTTCACCGTGTGTCTCGTCCCTCGGCTCGTCCCCGACGCCGTCTCATCGTCTTCAGACGCTCTGACAGATTCAGATGTTAGAACTGTGATTTACGCCTGGTTACATCAACCCCCCCCCCCCCAACGCCATCATCCTCTTCTTCCATCACCCCCCCCCCCCCCCCCACACGCTCAGCACCAGACGAGTCATCAGCAGCTGTTTAAGATGTTGTCAAAGGGAATTATGGAAACGCTCAGGATTATCCCCCCCCCCCCCCCCCCCTGCAGGCGGGGGTCAGACGACGCGTCTCAGTTCACTTTCTTCTTCTTTAAAAAAATTTAAAATAATTCCCCGAGAAGCGAAGTGACAGGAACGTGTGAGTGCGTCTCTATTCCTGGATCCGAGCCGCGAGAGGCCGTGTGGTTCTAAACGACGGCGACGTGGCAGGTCAGAGGTCAGCGCCGCCGCTCGCCCTCTGATCGGCGCCGGATGTCACAATTTGTCGAGGTAAGAAACTCGTCACTGACAAGGAGACAAATGCTTAATTGAATCGCTCGTCACTTTTCATTTCTCTGGATTCTTATTTGACGTGAGAGAAAACAAAGAAGCAGATTCAGTGTCAGACGGGAACAAGTTTTCAAACAGCTTCAGGATTTAAATGATTTTAGAAATACTGAGGTTATTTTATTTATTCAAACCCTGAAATTACTAATAAAACTTGAATAGTTTCATAATATTCTTGATAAGAAATATTAGAGGAACAAAGATGCAGATTTGTGTGACGTCGGTTTGATCCCTGAAGAAAAATATATATATTTACTTTAGACCTGAACCACAGACGTGTTCCTGACGTGTTCCTGACGTGTTCCTGACGTGTTCCTCACGTGTTCCTGACGTGTTCCTCACGTGTTCCTGACGTGTTCCTGACGTGTTCCTCACGTGTTCCTGACGTGTTCCTCACGTGTTCCTCACGTGTTCCTCACGTGTTCCTCACGTGTTCTGGAGGTTCTATATGTGAGAACAGATAGTGTCCTCGTGAGTCCATGTGAGGAAACAGCAGGACGATGTGTGGAAGCTTCCCAGAGAGCGAGTGGACGTGTGGACGAGGTTTCTAACTCGTGACGGACGTGAAGCTGGAAGAACACAAACATCTCAGGATGAAGAAGAGGAGCCGGACACGTAGAAGACGAAGACGTCCACTTGGAAACACGAGGAGGTTCCAGATCTTCTGGTGCTGAGGGCCGACGCCGGTGTGGACGAGCTGTAAACAACAACACGGATCTTCCCGTCCTCCAGGAGGAACTCAGACCCGTCGGGTTCTGGACGTTGAGCAGCTGCTTCTCTTCTCTTGCAGCTTTTCAGTCTCGACGACGTCTTTCAAACGACCTTTCACCTCTGAACCAATCAGCTGCTTGAGCCCTCGGTTTCCTTCAGATGCTCCTTCAGTAGAAGCAGCGACGAGTCAAATCCAACACGTCTGATCCTCTCTCCTCTCCAAGCTCTTAATGTTTCCACTTTGTGAGATTTGAAATTAGAGTTTGAAAGAAGACTTGAACCTGTGACCTCGAGCTCCTCCTGCTCGCTCTGGTCCTTTCAGCCGCTGAGTCTTGTTCTTATTCTCTCGTCGTTATTTCCTCTCCACTTCAACCCAGACGTTTACCGTGAGCACACGAAGGATCCAGACAAGTGAACAGACCTTTAATCTGCTGAGGAGGCTTCAACTCGTCTGGGATTGGTTCTTCACTGTCTAGTGGCTGGTTTTTAAAACTGTATATACAGTATAATATATATATATATATATATATATGAACTAATAAGTAAATGAGAAATCTGAATTGACAGTTGCACAACTGAAGAGTTTATAAGGTGAAGGACAAACAGGAAGTCTCAGAAAATAAAACTCTTCGACAGGAGGAGAAACTCATCGACAGGAGGAGAAACTCTTCGACAGGAGGAGAAACTCATCGACAGGAGGAGAAACTCATCGACAGGAGGAGAAACTCATCGACAGGAGGAGAAACTCCTGCAGGAGGAGAAACTCTTCGACAGGAGGAGAAACTCTTCGACAGGAGGAGAAACTCTTCGACAGGAGGAGAAACTCTGCAGGAGGAGAAACTCATCGACAGGAGGAGAAACTCTTCGACAGGAGGAGAAACTCATCGACAGGAGGAGAAACTCCTGCAGGAGGAGAAACTCATCGACAGGAGGAGAAACTCTTCGACAGGAGGAGAAACTCATCGACAGGAGGTCAGAGCTGGAAACATAAAACTCACATTCATGAAATCCAACGGTGTGAAAACACATTTTAAAGGAGACACGTGATGTTCCTCAGTTTCTAGTTTGATAGGAAGGAAAGCTGAAAGGATCATTGAAATCACAGGAGGAGAACTCTTCGACAGGAGAGAAACTCTGCAGGGGAGAAACTTCGACAGGAGGAGAAACTCATCGACAGGAGGAGAAATCTTGAGGAGGAGAAATCTTCGACAGGAGGAGAAACTCCGCAGAGGAGAAACTCTCGACAGGAGGAGAAACTCCGCAGGAGGAGAAACTCTCGACAGGAGGAGAAATCTCGAAGGAGGAGAAACTCGCAGGAGGAGAACTCCGACGGAGGAGAACTCTCGACCGGAGGAGAACTCTTCGAGGAGAGAAACTCTCGACAGGAGGTCAGAGCGGAAACATAACTCACATTCATGAAATCCAACGGTGTGAAACCACATTTTAAAGGAGACGTGATTCCTCAGTTTCTAGTTTGATAGGAAGGTTTCCTCCTAAAGGCTGAAACTGGATCATCTGGAAATCAATCAATCGATTGTTCAAACATTTCCTGATAAATGTTCTTTCAGTCATTTCTGCTTAGTTTTTAATGTTTGGACAAAGAGTGTGATTCATTCTGCACATGTCGTATGAAAGAGGGGAATTTACCCATCATGCACTGAACATGAGGAAGGACCCGACTCCACACGCAGCAGAGACCAGAGCTAGCGTGAGCAGAACAACAGCTCCGGGCGCTAATACCAGGTATTTAAAGGGGGGGGGGGAATCGCAGCAGTTGGTGATTTGGCTTTTTTTTGTTGTTGATTTGTGGGTTTTGTTTTTAGTGCCGGCAGATGACTCAACATCTGTTCAACATCAAACTGTTGCTGTTCAAAGCTGCAGTTAGTTCTCGCTTCACGGAGCCGGAGGACGTTCGGCATCAGAACCTGCGGTTGAGGAAATGATGTCGTCTAACAAAGAACATACAGTGCGATACATACAATATGTGTTTGTATCTGCGATGTGGCTGTTTTATGTGTGTTTTGCGTGACCTCTCTGCTGGCGTCACAGATCTGCCGCTCTGCCAGAGGCCTCCTCGGACTGAACACCAGCTTTGTTCCAGAGACTTCTGCCAGCGCCGCCACGGCACGTTGTTCGTGAACTCATCAACACCACACTTTGTGTTTCACAGCTTGTTGCTGCACACTAATGTAAATCCAGATTGTGTTACTGCAGCAGAGTGAGCGAGAGGCAGACGTGTGGAACCGTCGTGGGTTGGATTCAACTCTCCGCTGCGTCGACACATCTGGATCGCCCCCTGGTGGCTGGTTGCAGTACAAGTCATAAAGCCTGCCTCCTCCATGTTAGCAGATAGAACATGTTTTCACACATGAACGTTTGATTTGGTTTGATTTCACGATTCAGGGAGCGAACAGAAGATGATGTCTGAAAGTGTATCTCTGTAAAATGTTGTCCTGACATGTTGTGTAGTTGGTGTTGTGTTGGAGTTGTGTTTGTCCTGACATGTTGTGTAGTTGGTGTTGTGTTGGAGTTGGTGTTTGTCCTGACATGTTGTGTAGTTGGTGTTGTGTTGGAGTTGGTGTTGTGTTGGAGTTGGTGTTGTGTTGGAGTTGTGTTGTGTTGGAGTTGTGTTTGTCCTGTGACGCAGCAGCAGCAGGTTGTCGGGTCCGACTCGTTCTCACCAACAGGAACATGTTGGAACCAGATGAACCAGCTGAAGACCTGGTCCAGATAACTGAGGAAGAGGAGGATGCTCCTGGTGGATGAAGAACATCAGTTGTTCTCGTGTGAAAGACAAAAAAAAACACAAGTGGAAAAAAGGTTTTATTGAAAAGATATTTAATTCATCTCCGGGTTTGACGCCATGATTCCTGAGAACAGCTCGGGCTGCTGAGGGGGGGGGGGGTTCACTCACTCAACAGCTGCCAGAAATACTGATGTGCTCAGTCGGTTCTTCCTCCTCTGACGCTCCCTCGTCTTCTTCTGCTCTTCAAACAACGGGTTGAAAAGTTCAGCGTGAAATCACACGGAGCCGCAGTGTGTGTGTGTGTGTGTGTGTGTGTGTGTGTGTGTGTGTGTGTGTGTGTGTGTGTGTGTGTGTGTGTGTGTGTGTGTGTGTGTGTGTGTGTGTGTGTGTGTGTGTGTGTGTGTGTGTGTGTGTTCAACTAAGAGCTGCCAGTGTACGAGTGTGTGTTTGTCGTTCTGCCTTTTAGCTCCGTGTGTGTGTGAGAGTGAGAGTGTGTGTCTCTGTGTGTGTGTGAGTGTGTGTGTGAGTGTGTGTGTGTTTCCCTTCACAGAGCCGGGGATGTTTCTGTGAATCGCTTCATTTAACAGAAGGCCGCACACACAAGTGTGTGTGTGTGTGTGTGTGTCTCTGTGTGTGTGTGTGTGTGTGTGTGTCTCCACAGTTAACACCCAGCTCCCATATGGCTGCTGACACTGGGGACACAGGAGGAGGAGGAGGAGGGGGCGGAGTGAAGAGTTTGTGGGCGTGACCTGATCAGCAGCCCGTGACGTCTCAGTGGTCGAGTGAAACCTGGAGGCGGATTCTAACGGAACGGTTCTGACCCGAGTTCATGAGGAAGAATAACAAAGAAAACTTGTTCAACTTCAAATCGAGACATTTGGCAGAAACTAACTAAACGTGTTCTTACTGTGAGATGCAGCGTCGGATTTACAAAGTACTTTAACTACACGCACATTTAAACTAAAACGTCTTCAGAGTATTGAGTTAATAAAAGATGCCGAGCAGACCCAGCTGATCCTGTTTCATCGTGAAGTTACGATGACGACATCACGATGATGACGTCATCGTGACGTCATCGTGACGACATCACGATGACGTCACGATGATGACGTACGAAATGAGACGCACATCTGACTTCAGTGCAGGAGGCGGAGCTTCCACCTCCTTCAGCCGGTGGAGGAGAGAGGGTGAACAGCATCACGTCTCCGTTCAGGTTCTAACTGCTGGTTAAACACTGAATGAGGGTCAAACACAGGATTTCTCACCAGGGGACATTAAACTCAACAGCTGCTTCGGCGCTGACCGGTAACGAGGCTCCGGCGTGAAGCCGCCGAGCCGCCGCTCACGAACCTGCTGGGGGGGGGGGGCTCATCAGACGTTTCTCAAAGTGCCTCCTTGTTGACGAGCAGCCGCACATTAAATCATGATTCACACTCCAGCTTGTAAAGAACACGTTGAAACCACTTGATTGACGGGTCGTCACGAACATCTGGAGCAGCTGCTCGTCAGCGTTCGGATCAAACGGAACTTTGCTCCTTTTGCTTCTGCTCGTTTCTCGTGGAACAGTTTTTCCTCAGGTTGTGATTCTCGACGGCTGAGCGACAGGAAGCGGCTCACATCTGTACCGAGGCGCCGCCGTCTCTTCTTCGCTGCTCCGCACGAACAGAGACGTCATGTGACACCTAGTGGCTGGAGGCCGAATGTGCTCGGGGTGTCCGTCCGGCACGACCTCGTGAACTCGACATCTCAGGAGGTTTCGAAGGCCGACTTTCACTCAGTGTTTGTTTGGTCACGAGAACAAAGTCAAGGTCATACGTCACGTTTGACCTTGACGTTGAGGTTCAGCTCCTCCTCTTCCTGCTCCTCCTCTTCCTCCTGCTCCTCCTCTTCCTGCTCCTCCTCTTCCTCTTCCTCCCTTCCTTGCTCTCCCTGCTCCTCTTCCTCTGCTCCTCCCCCCTCCTCCCCCCCCCTGCCCCCCCCCCCCCCCCCCCCCCCTGCAGATTCCCTGCTCACTTCAGTGTGTCTGCAGGAACACGTCTGGTTCCCTTCAGGCTCTGTGGATGAAAAGGCGTGGAGGTTGTGGTCGGTGCAGAGGAACCGCCCCTAACCCACAAGCAGAGGTGATTTAACATCAGGACAAACGGCAGCGAGACACAATGACACGATGACACAATGACACGTTGTCGTTCTGCGTTCGTCCGACATACGAAGAAAATGGCGGCTGTGTCTCGTCGGCCAATGAAGACACGGACATGTTCTGAACAGGAGCAGCTGCTGTTTGGTCTTTTATCTGCTGATGTGTCAAGTGGAGCATCAGGAAGTCAGGACTCGAACGTGTGATGCTTACTGTACGTCGTGGCACAGCGGGGCTCGTGTCGAGCGCTTGAAGAGAAACAGCAGAGTAAAGCAGCGGGTTCGAATCCCTGGAGTCGAACCAGAGGAATCTTTGCAGAGATTCCTCTGGGGACTCAGCGCCTGAGGTTGTTCTCTGAGCCGAGTCAGTTCGGTCTCTGCTCGGATTCACGTTCACACCGTGACACTCGTTCACACCCGAGAGCTGCGGAGCACACACCGCCTCCCGGGGCCTGAAGGAGGCGCCGGCGCCCAGGTCCAGATGTGGGAGCCGGCGCCCAGGTCCAGATGTGGGAGCCGGCGCCCAGGTCCAGATGTGGGAGCCGGCGCCCAGGTCCAGATGTGGGAGCCGCCTCCCAGGTCCAGATGTGGGAGCCGGCGCCCAGGTCCAGATGTGGGAGCAGCAGCATTTAAACCAGCAGCAGGTCTGAGATCTGCAGGAGAAAGATTCACCAGGAAAACACAAGAAACTACAGAAACTGTTCAACTATCACGTTCCAACAAAACTCAAACATAAAACCTGCACAAATCTTTCCTCTTATATTTTTATTCTCAAACACAAACATGAGAAAACGTTTTGGGCGAAATCATAAAGCAGCTGGAAGTTTTTATAGAACTGGACTGAAATCTAAAAATATCTGATAATCATAAATACGAAGAGGAAATGAAATTGGTAAAAGCAAAATTCTGCTAAAAAACTAAACAACAAAATCAAACAGTCAGAAAAACAGAACCTGAATCTGAGACTGAGGAGTTTTTGATGGCTGATCAAACCTTAACGATAATTCAATCCACAATTTAATCATAAACTTTCATATAAATAACTGTAAACATAAATACAAACAAATATATAAAGATGTGGAAATAAGAAAATCATGAACACGCGTACAGATATTTGTTCTTATGTTGATATTGAGGCCGATATCGGACGTTTCCAGAGTTTCAGAGTTGCGTGTTTGAAGCTCGTGGTAACGTGAGTCGTGGCAGAAGCAGATCATGACAAAATAATAAAGTCAAAACAGTTGTTTTACTAAAATACCAACAACAACAATGTGGATTCCATCATAACAAACTGTAAGCGTTGGGAACTTGAGGGATCACGAGCTCTGTGGACTGGAGCCGGAGAATCAGTCTCAAATATAATAAATAACAGAATATGAGGTTATTCACATTTGATCAGGTTTATTTATACTGAGCCGACGACACCGCTTCAAGAGGAGAAGCCATATTTACCTGATTTCCCCCGGGGCCCTGAACGCAGCATCAGACACAAGAAGTGTTTTCTGTTCATCACTCACAGGTTGATTCATCTGCACACACACAGACACACACACACAGACACACAGACACACACACACACAGACAGACAGACACACACACACACACACAGACACAGGCAGAGACACACACACACAGACAGACAGACACACACACACAGACAGACACACACACACAGACAGACAGACAGACACACACACACACAGACACAGACACAGACACACACAGACACAGACAGAGACACACACACACACACAGACAGACACAGACAGACACACAGACACACAGACACACACACACAGGCCAAAGTGTGATTCTTCACCTTTATTCTTTATTCTTTATTCATATTTCATATTTCTGTACAGCCCCTCGTTCTCCTTGTGATTCCGCAGCTGAGCTTATCTTATTAGCAGCAGCTCGTGATCTCCTGAGAGCAGATCTCACAGCTCGTCCACGAGGCCACGACGTGGGGAACATCCTCAATGAGCGGGAGGACGCTCGTCTTCTTGCATCAGGCGTCCACAGCTTCAAGGACGAGGACGTTTCTCCTTCGTCTCCTCGGACGAGAACAGGAAGTCAGAGCGTTTCTCTCTCTTCTAATCCCACCGGCACTTTGAGTTGATTGAGTCCAAATCAGAAAAGATCATTTGTTTTCTAGAGACAGAAAAAAACTGCACCTGAACTGAAGGACTGAATTTAGCGTCTGTCCACCGGGGCCACGATGGGGACGTGCTCTGTGTCTATGAAGTGGACTGGACGCTTCATGTGTGGACGGTAGAAGGAAGTGGACACGTGTCGTCCATCTTTATCTTCATCTTCATCAAGTCCTGTGTCTCGTTCAGCAGCTGAGACGCAGGTTCCTTCACCATCTGTCCCAGGATGCATTGCACCTCGTGACGTTTCTCTGAGGCTCTTCACCTCAAACTGAACAGCTACACACATGGTGAAACCAGAGGGACACACACTCTCTCTCTCTCACACACACACACACTCTCTCTCTCACACACACACACACTCTCTCTCTCTCTCTCCACACACCACACACTCTCTCTCTCTCACACACACACTCTCTCTCTCTCTCTCTCTCACACACACACACACTCTCTCTCTCTCTCCCTCACACACCCTCTCTCACCCCCTCCCTCTCTCTCTCACACACACTATCTCTCTCTCTCTCTCTCACACACACACACTCTCTCTCCCTCACACACCCTCTCTCACCCTCCCTCTCTCTCTCACACACACTATCTCTCTCTCTCTCTCACACACACACACACTCTCTCTCTCTCTCTCATACACACACTCTCTCTCTCTCCCTCACACACTCTCCTTCTCTCTCTCTCACCCTCCCTCTCTCTCTCACACACACTATCTCTCTCTCACCCTCTCTCTCTCTCTCCCTCTCTCTCTCACACACACTCTCTCTCTCTCACACCCACTCTCTGTCTCTCTCTCACACACACACACCCTCCTCTCTCTCTCTCTCTCACCCTCACACACACACTCTCTCCTCTCTCTCTCACCCTCACACACACTCTCTCTCTCTCTCTCACACACACACACCCTCACTCTCTCTCTCTCTCACCCTCACACACACACTCTCTCCTCTCTCTCTCTCTCTCACCCTCTCACACACTCTCCCTCTCTCTCTCTCTCTCACACACACTCTCACCCTCTCACACCCACTCTCTCTCTCTCTCTCTCTCACACACACACACACACCCTCACCTCTCTCTCACCCTCTCTCACACACACACTATCTCTCTCTCTCTCTCTCTCTCACACAGAATCAGGGGCGAGTGTTTGACCCTTTTGCAAAAGGCAGTTTTATTGAAATACAGCAGACATCAACAGGTTGTTTTTCAACCTGGAGACAGAAACAGAGCTTGAATACTTTTCCAATTGAAATTAAAAAGAATCGATGGCTTTTGTTTTTATCGTTTTAAGTCATAAAACCTCGAGAGACCTTTTGAGTTCGGCGTCTCAGCCTGAGGACGGTGACCTCACTCTGGTTCACAGGCTGAAACCCCCTCTGGCTTTTTGACTTTTTTAAAAAACTGCTGGTTTGTTGAGTTAAAATCAAGCGCCCCTCGGTGCCGGAGGGGCGGGGTGAGCGTGGACCCGTGTCCAGGTGTGTTTCTGTGCCCAGGGCTGGTGGTTTGATAGAAGCAGCAGCAGAAGAAGCAGAACCTCAGATATGAAGCAGGGCTGACCTCAACTCCCCGAAACACGACGCGTCCGAGCACCTGGTCGCCGGCGGCGTAAACCTGAACCCGTTTGATTCGGAAAAGTCTTTGTTCAGAGTTTTTGGGACATTTGCAGACGATGATTCAGAATTCAGATAAATAAGAACTTGTGCACTTTGTTAAAACCGTGTCAGAACGTGTTGAGATCGATTCCAGAACTAAAACACCTGATTTGTTTTCTTTCAAAACCAATTTTCTGTTTCTTAAAGTGACTCTGAACTGTTTTAAATTAAAAAAACAATTTTTCAGATTAAATCACTGACAAAATAACCTTTGTACAGATTCTACAAAGAGTTTAACTTCCTGTTGCATTGGGGAATAAGTTCAGGAAGTTATATGAAGAGTTTGAATCTTTAGAAGTGTAATTGTGCTAAATAAGAGAAGGAACAGCTGTGGACAACGTCTCCGGACGAAGGAACGTTTCATGTCCTCGTCGTTTTCACGATTTTTCCTGAAGCTGGAAATAATCTGTCAAAAACATATAAAACAAACCATCGGTTCAATCGGAGCAAATTTCAGGAACCAAAAATGAAACGTAGGTAAAGTTTATCGTGGGAAACCAGGTGCACGGAACCGATTAAATCTCAACATGAGAAAACAGAGCACAATGAAACAAAGGAAGGACTCGTGCACACGCGTGTGAATGAATCTGGACGTTTGGATTCCGAGAGAAACTAATTCATTTCAAACTGTGACACTGAGATTCATCTTGAAGAAGCGAGAGCGTTGGTCGAACTCGCCCTTGAAGAGGAAATGTACCTTTTCTCAACCACTCAGTTGAATCTACGTTTGGTGGTTTGAATGCTGGTGTGACCGAACTGATGGGACCCGTCTCACTGGTCTCACTGTCTCACTGGTTTCCAAGTGAAGGTCTCAGGACGTTCGGAGCTGCCTTGTTACGTGTCACAGTTTTGAAACGGCTGAGATTTCATCGTCCAGACAGAAAGAAACTTGTGGCTGTTTGTTCTTCGGCTGTTTGAAGATGAAAACCTCAGCGTCTCAGGTGCTCGTGCGCTCGACTCCTTCCTCCTCGGACATTCAGACAGTATAAACTCCCCAAAGCAAATACATTCAATCATTCATCAGAAAAATACTCAATTCAAACTTTACACTTGCAAAAATAAAAGTCTCTTGGAAGCGTTCTAAGGCCGAGCGTCAGGAGCCTCTGAGCGGCGCTGCCTTCTCGTGAGCGTGTTCTGCAGAAGGACGTGCAGCGGCAGCGGCAGCGGCAGCGGCAGCAGCGGCGAGGCGGAGACGCCCAACGCTACCATAAAAAAAACTATCGCGACTTTAAGCTTAGAAAGGAGCGTTTCCACGGAGTCCCACCGGCAGCCGGGGGCTCGGGCCGACCGGCGCTGTGGATGGAACCGGTGGTTTGAGGCCAGCCCTGGGATGCATTTGTAAATACAGTATTTCAGATATATGTAGTCTTATCATCTTTTAATCTGACCAGGACACTACAGCGGCAGAACCAATACATAAAGAAGCTCATAGTTTGTTTTTACTAATATTCTTTTCTTGTCGGAATGGAACTAGTTTCGACTAAAGCTACCAAGCCAACATGTAGTTATGTACTGGATAAAAGGCTATTCATCTTTTTTTTGTCTGTTTTTGCTTATTACAGGAGAATATGAAGGTGCGCAGGACGACAGATAAAAAACAATCAAAGAAGAAGACGGAAGAAAGAGAGAGAGACAGAGAAAGGGTGACGAGTAAGAGAAGGGACGGAGTGAGAGAGCGAGGAGGAGGAGAGACAGAGAGAGAGAGAGAGAGAGAGAGAGAGAGAGAGAGAGAGAGAGAGAGAGAGAGAGAGAGAGAGAGAGAGATGAAAGTATGATTCAGGCAGCATGATTCTGGGTTTCACTGTCGAGTGTGTGTGTGTGTGTGTGTGTGTGTGTGTGTGTGTGTGTGTGTGTGTGTGTGTGTGTGTGTGTGTGTGTGTGTGAGATCGTCACCATTGAATCTTCTGCGTTTGTTCTTCTATCTTTGAAACAAAGATCCACGACAGTCGTAAAAACATGTTGGTCAGAACCAGAAGTGCAGATCGGCTTAAGTTTCTTTTTTTTCTGTGTGTTTTTTTCTTCGCTTTTCTTCAAAAAGGGTTCAGACAGAGTGGCTACGATCATAATAATATAATAATATAATAATAATATAATAATATAATATAATAATAATATAATAATAGCACTTGACTTCACTTCAGCACAGTAAAAAAAGAAAAAAGGTCCAAAGGTGCTTTTTTTGTGTTTTGTTTTTAAATCTGATTTGATGTGAAGCCAAGCCCCCCCCCCCCCTCCTCTTCCTCACTCCTCCTCCTCCTCCCCCCCCCCCCCACCTCTCCTCGCAGCGGGGGAGTGGCGAGCGGAAGTCCAGTGCCGGTGAGATGAAGGAGGAGTGACTGAAGCGTCGCCAACTGCTCCGGCTCTCTGTTTTTTTTTTAGTGGTTCCACTCCGGTTCCGAACAAACGAGGTGGAGAACAAACAGAACCCACTGCTGGCACCGGGACGCCCGGCCACAAAATATAAAAGATGAGAAACAAAGCTAAAGGAAAAGCACGGAGGGTTTCGGGGGGGGGGACGAGTTGCTCCCATTTTACAAAATGTAACAAAATTTTTCCTGCAAAATTTTACAAATCTGTTGCAAAACAGGAAAAACAAACAAACAAACAAACAACAAACATATATATCGTATTTACAAGAAGAAGAAGAAGAAGAAGAAGAAGAAGAAGAAGAAGAAGAAGAAGAAGAGAAGAAGAACCCTTTTTTAAACGTGTGGTGAGAAGCAGCAGATCCCAGCTTTGGCACTCGGCGTGGTGGTTTTATAAGTTATTATTCTTGTTTGTTTGAAATCCGGCCTCCTGGTTGGTCGACGTGTCGGCTGCTGCAGGAACACGTCCGGGTCGTCCTCGCATCGCCACGGCAACGCAGGTCACGCACAACATCACCTCGGACACAAGCGTCCGCCCGTCGGCCCGCGACCTGCCGATCCCCCCCCCCTCCTCTTAAAGGGGACGTTTAGATCAGGACTAAACAAATCAAGGTTCACTCTGAGAGGACGGTTTGGGAGTAATTATGATTAATTCATATTTCTATCAGTGGTAATATTTATTTCGACCAACAAACTAAATTTACACCGAACTTCCCCCAAAATATAGAAGACGACGAAGACGAAGCTCAGACGAAGAGGAGATTAAAGGATCTGCAGTCGAAGCTCCGACGAAGAAACTACGAGAAAAACATGGCGGACGTGTTTCGTGTTCAAGGAAAAATATTCTGTTCATATTGAGTTTGATTATTTAATGAGAGTTATGAATGTTTTCATGCTCTAATGTTCAGAATCACTTTCCTCAGCTGCAGCTCCTCTCTTCAGCCTCTGTCTCAAAACCCGTCTCTCACTAATCGGAGGGATTGCAATCATCTGAGCCTCGCCAAAATAAAATCCTAAAGTCTTCCACCCCAGAGGCAGAGGAACCGACCACGGAGGAGGATGTTGTGCGTGATCTGCAGCGCGACAATCAAAAGGTAAAACATCGGCAAAAAAATAAAAAAGGGAAAAAACAATATCTGCATAAAAAACTTCTGTTGTTGCTCCGTTCTCTTCTTCTGTGTTTCCAGCAGCAGCGACGGCGGCAAATCCTATTTGCACCTGAAACAGACAAAGGACGGGAACGTACGTTAGAAACATTCAAACACTGAAAGTTTCAGTTTCACGGGAACTCGGATCCCTCCCCCAGAATCAGAAGGGAAACAAAACATAGAAAACTAAAGCGGGGGGGATTAAAAAGTAATTGTTGTGCCAGGAGCCGGTGTTCCCGGCGCCCGGCGCCGCTGGGAACTGGGACATGTTGTGAAACCGCAGCTTTCTCCCCGACCCGCCCGGCCGGCGCTCGCTCCTCTAATCCGCGTAAGAGGGAAAGTGTGTTGAGGTTGTGTTTTGTGCGGAAGTGATTAAACGAGGCTCGCGCCGCTGTGATTATAGAAAACAGGACAATGGACAGAAACACACAGACACACACAGACACACACAGACACACACAGACACACACACGGGTTCCTCCTCTACACAGAAACCGCTGTTCGGCCTCGAGCGGCGACGGAGAGAACGACGCTCCGGATTCAGACGCTTCATCTCCTTCGTGTCTTCGGAGGTTCTGACGCTAACTCCACACGTCGGGCTTTAATCCCTGAAGATCACAAAGAGGATCCTCAGTGGATCCTCAGTGGATCTCGTGTTTCACTGTCACTGCGTCTTCTTAAATCCTCGAGAGAGAAGCAGCTGCTGAACACAGGGAAACATCAGGAGGAGGAGGAGGAGGAGGAGGAGGAGGAGACCAACATGGAGCAAGAAGAGGCCGAGCTCCGGACTGAGATCCAACAAACAAATGGACAGACGGGAGTGACAGTGTCCGGACAAAGACTTTTATTTTGAAACTGAATCCACAAATAAACTCAGTCTCATTATTTAAATGTGACGTGTGGTCGATAAATAGACTTTAAATAAAGATGGACGACGTGTCTCCACTTCCTAGTGGGGTCCATGTCCCATCTGCTAACATGGAGGAGAGACACACACACACACACACACACACACACACACACACACACACACACACACACACACACACACACACACACACACACACACACACACACACACACACACACACACACACACACACACACACACACACACACACACCTCTGCAATTCAAAGACACGAATCTTAAAAAACAAACAAGGAAAAACCCAAGATGTTTATAATAAATACATAATTCAACTCGCTCAGCAGATTTTTCACTTGAATATTTCAACAGTAACTTTCAGTGAAGTTTTGTTCCAAAGTTTTTGTGGATTCTGGTTCAGCTGCTGTTTTACTCCTGATGAAAATACATCGGTTTCACTGTGTGTTTCATGATATTTGATATTTATACTTTTAATAACAATAAAATCTCCTTTCCTATTGAAACAGATTCAAAATGAAACATAAATGTTGTTTATTGAACCGGTGGCTTCCTGGAGAAGTTAGTTCTTTGCCTCCGAGTTGCAGCGTTCTGGTAATTAAGCCGTCGTCCATAAGCTACGACCGTTGATAAGTTATTATGGGATGCCGCTCGGCGCTCGGCTGATTAAATGAAGCCGAGCGCTGCAGTGATTAGTGAGACAGGACAATGGATGGTGCACACACACACACACACACACACACACACACACACACACACACACACACACACACACACACACACACACACACACACACACACACACACACACACACACACACACACACACATTGATTTGCGTCGCAGGAATTTGTTTTTGCTCCATCAATCGTTCTGACTCTTTAATAAAAACCCGTCGCTCTCCGTGTTGCTGTGACCTCCGACCTCTACCCCCCCCCCCCTCCTCTGAGTAGAACAAAAGTTTTCTCTAAAACTAAAGGAGAGAAACACAAAGTCACACGTGTTCATATCCAGATTCATATTTCAGATGAAAACAGGTTATTCTGTGATTCACTAACTTCGCCCTTTCGCTTCTCTCTGATTCTGAAATGTGTGAAAGTGTTTTTTTGCAGAAACCTCTTGATTAATTTCAGACGTGTTATTCTTCCTCTTCTCGGCAGATATTGGACTCCAGCGTTTACCTTGGCCTCCTCGCCGAAAGAACAAAGTCAGGATTAATACAGAATAATATCGGGGGATGTTTGTCACATTCTCATCGTGTCTTTAATTCCCATTATGAGCAGAATCTGAACCATTTTTAATTTTTGTATTTTGACTTTTGTGCTGAGATGAGTTTCAGAATGTGAAACTGAGTCGTGCTGCTGTGACTCAGATGCCGTGAGGGACGAAGCGGCTTTTAGCTCTTTGTTTTGTTTCTGTGGAGGTGGAGGAGACCCAACCTGGAGCTAAACGGGCCGGAGCCGGATCAGGAGACACTAACAGCACTTTGCTGATGTGGTTTCTTGGTGAAAAAGCTTGAAAGATGATAAAATCGACCAAATTATAAATCAAAGCAGCTTTAACAAATCGTTTCATTTCAAACGTTCCCTACACGTGTGCATCAGAACAGAAGGAATATGGCTGATATAGAATCAGAAGAGCAGAATACAGGATCTTGGGTTTCTGATCGTTTCATCGACTTGAAACGACACCGACGGAGCTTTGAAGGGATCTGATGAGGAATCTGAAGGAAACACTGACGCCCGTTAAAAGATGTGTTCACAGTTTCTCAGGTAGAACGGTTCTGGCTCATTCAGCCGCAATCACCTGCTCGGATCAGAACCGGCAGCAGGTTCCTCCGGCAGCGTTCGCCTGCCACTCAGTCGTCTGTGAGCCAAAGTGTTTCCGAGAGCAGGATTCAGCCTCCAGTAATAACTGGCGGCTGAACTGAGCGTCTGGCAGAGCGGCGATGTGTGGCCTCCGAGTTTCGACAGCAGCTCATGTTCATTTATCATCCTGCTCACAAACGGAACCTCTGAGCGCCGCCGCTCCGCTCGCCGCGACGCGAGGCGTCTGACGAGCGTCTGAAGTGAAGTGGATGAAAGTGACGGATTCAGACGTTAACATGTTTGACACTGAAACTTAAATTCTCTAATCTCAGTGACGAGCGGCCTCGATGCAAACAGCAGACGGGTGTTGTGTTGGTGTGTTTCTGTGTGGGGAGGGGGTGGAGCCCAAAGGGGAGGAGTTTCAATAAATCAGTCTGTTAGTGATTATTATTCTATTCTATCTTATTTATTCTATTTGATGTTATATTATGACTCAAACTGTGGATTAACATTGTGTTCACACTGATTTGAGTTGATCACGTGACCTGTGACGTCTCTGGATCAGGAAGGTTTCTGAAGCACTGACGACTGGAGGAGCAGGATCGGTGCTGAGTGTGTGTGTGTCGTTGTTTGTGAGTGTGTGTGTGTGTGTTGTGTGAGTGTGTGTGTTTTGTTGTGGAGTGTCCTTCAACTTATCATGAGTTGATTTTGTCGTATTAAAAACTTGATTTCACTTTTGTCTTTAACACTAAACTTACTTTGTGGTGTTGTTTGTCATATTATTTAGATTTTCCATGAAGTTCTTTTATTCTCACCTTGCTTTTGTGTGTGAATGATTTTAAAAACCAGCTCGTTGACAGACAAGTGAAATATATTAGAGTCGAGCAGAAGTGAGAAGTGTCAGAGAAGAAGGATCGTGAGACGTCCACTGACAGGATGAGATTTATTCCTGTTGGTTTTTCTAAACGCTGCATATTGATTATTGATTCTCACGGGCTGGTTCTTTGATCACGTTTCCCAAACGATGACAACCTGACGACGTAAGAAGTCGAGTCTCCACCTCGTGGGTGAGTTTGCCTTCAGGACGTATTTGAACCGATTCTATTTGATGAAACTTTCAGTGTTCTGTCGTCACACTCTGCCCCCGGTGGAGCCTTTTATCATCACACTTTACCACACCAGGGGGTCTGCTGCTATTTCTGGCCTCAGATATGTGTTTTTTTCTCTTCTCCCTCCTAAATTTTCCTAAAGTTGGCGTCGGAGCCGAAGCAGTCGAAGCCAAAACTGACACCGCTCCACACACAGCCGGCGACTGGCTGGAGCGGCGCTGCTCGCTGCCCGGGATCGAGAGCTGGCTTCAGGTCTGACGGGCGAGGAGCGGAGGAGCGGCGCCCGGGACCGACCGGGACCGACCGGGACCGACCGGGAACCGGGAATCACTGCACTCTCTTCTGAAGACCTGCAGATTCAGTTCCACGGAACCGTCGGCAGACGATCACTGTTTGACCTCATTACCATCGAATATTAGAATCCATCAATCATTAACGTCCTCTCACCGTTTCATCCAGTCAGCCTCCCGGACGCGTCCTCCGCCATCTTCCTCTCTCGGTCCAGGAGCAGCTCCCGTCCTCTCCTCGAGCGCCCGTCCTCCAGCCAGCTCCTGAACACCTCCCGCGCTCCTCCTCCGTTCTGCCCCCCGTTCTTCAACTCCGCCACGTTCTGCTGCCTCAGTCTGTTGGAGGTTAGCAAAGCGTTACCTGAAGGTTCAGTGGGCGGGATTTAGTGGCACCTAGTGGTGACGGTGCAGATTGCAAACAACAGCTCTCCCCTGCGTGTTGAATCATTAATGATAGCAGCAGTGAAGCATGATGGGAGTTGTAGTCTTCTCCTGGTTAGGATTCCTTTAGTAAAGCAGCTTCACGTTAAAAACCTGCGTTTCTACGACGTTGCTCAGCCCGTTAAAAAATATACAGAAGTTAAAAACCACAATTTAAAAATATACATGTTATATTAAAGTATTACTGTTTAAGAAACAGCCCTGTGTAGTTTGTATTGTCTGCTGCATTATTGCAGAATAGGGCCTCAGGTAAATAATCATTTTTACAATATTTTTGAAGAAAGTGAAGTTATAAAACGTTTGCTCTGAAATCTATATTTATGTTACTGCTTCTTCTTCTTCTGTAGAAAGATGTTTTTATATTCGTCCGGTTTGTAACACTCAACATCATCTTTGTTTATTTATCACAACGATGAAGGAATAAGATTTTATTTAATATTTAAAGACGATTTAATTAGATAATGAGACGTCGGTTACCACTGGAAACATCTCAGTGAAGTTTAAGTGACAAACATGAAATTGATTTCGTCCTCGCAGATAAAGAGACGGGAACAATAATCTCTGAAATCAGATTCAAGGATATCTGTATTTCACAAGGAAGGAAGGAGCCGTCAATCACGTGATTGTTCACAATCAGATTTAACACAAGTGGAACAATTGTTTTTTAAATTATCATGAGAATATAGACGCAGAGTAATTTGATCCTGATGGATGTTTTTTTTTTTTCATGTAATGTGGAAAATAAGAAAATATTCCAAAGTCAAATTCAAAGATGACAAATCTCAACTGTGTCAGTTACAAAATTGGTGAAATAAAGAGAGATCACTTTTTACCTTTAGCAGCTTTGTGCACGAAATCATCTTTCCCTGAATTTACCATAAATCTATATCAAACAGATGAATTCCTTTGTGTTGCAGCGTCAGTGTTTCTCTCGTTGTCTGTACGTTTCAAACGGCGCCGGAGCCAGAACGATGTAACGTGCCGTTAACGAGCTTTTCAAAGACTGAGCCTGAACCCCCCCGAGCTGACTCGCGGGAAGAATAAAACTCTCGCCCAAATTATTGTGGAGATATTGGTTTCCTGCCTAATGGCTCGGTTATTTGACGAAAGATGTCCCAAGCTCCCAGAATTCACGGCAGACTAAATAAAGTGCCGTCGATTTTCAGGTTAATGTCCTGAAAACAATGTTGACGTGGCAACGAGGAAACAGCAGCACAACACGAAACATGATTCTGAGACTGAAACCGAATATTTAGTCATTTATATGAAGATAGAAATAAAGAGAAACTGGTGATTTATAGAAGAATCTTGAGGTTTTGAGTGTAAAAGGATCAGAGATGAAAGAGTAACCTTTGTGTTTCTGAGGCAGTTGTGGGAAATAGTTTAAGATTCTTTAAGTAAATTTACCAATTGAACAAGTTCTTCTTTTAAACGAACCTGCAGAAACAATACCAGTGCTACCACTAGGTGGCGAAGTATTCAACAACATTTCTAGCCTTAAGTTAAGGTTTAATGTTTCAAAGTAAAAGCATTTATAAGAAATTTGAGACTATTAAATTAAATAATATGTTATTGTTCGCTGTGGGGAAGTTTAAAATGAATCATAAAATGTACCTTATTGTATATTTATAACTAAGTGTTTTCACTAGTGTGAGGATCCTTCAGAATAAAAGCAGTTGGGTACCTCCCGGCGAAGCGGTCGTGGACGTCCTCGTGCTGCTGGCTGTTGAGGCCGTGGGCGCGCTGCTCCATCAGCCAGCCCAGCTCCAGCTCCAGCACCTTACTGCTGTTGCTGATGGCTCCTTCCTGGCAGCGCTGGATGAGGCTGGAGGGAGCGTTTTCAGGGGAACACACCGGCGCCCCCTGTCCTCCATTTACTCCGTTGTTGTTAAAAAGTTCTGTCAGGTCCATGCTGCCGCTCTGCAGCCGACTGTCGTTGAACCAGCGGGCGAGGTCGGCTCGAGCCAGTCCCGTCCGACCCTCCAGCTGGTTTAACTCCTCAGGGGAAGGCCACCGTGTTTGAGGAAAATCGTCCTTGAGGAGCGCCAGGGATCGGCTGTCTGGAGGCACTGAGCAGGAGTTCGGGTTGGGGACGGGGGGGGGACGGTACCGGGGGAGATGATGGGCAGAGTGTGCGAAGGTAGCAGAGGGCTTTTAAGATGGCCGGCACCGATGCTCGGTTTATGAATCCCATTCAGCTTCAGGGTTTGGTGCTGCTGCTGGTGTAGTTGTTTGTCAGTGAGGGCGGCGATGCCCCCCCCCCCGATCCGCTTAGTGCCCATGGAGTTGATCAGTGCTTGTTCCAAGTTGTCGCGTAGTGCGCGGCGCTCCACGAACCAGCTGTCGATCTCCCGGTGAGACAGGCGGGTGTTGGCTGACAGACTGTCCACGTCGCTGTGTGTGGGGAAGCTGTTCCTCAAGAAGTTCTCTTCCAAGATCTTCAGCTGTTCAGCCGTTTTTCCTTTCATTCTCTCCAGCAAAGGAAACTGGGTCAGCACCGAGGACTTCTGCTGAAAATCTGGTTTCATATGTATCCCTCCATTGTTGTAAAGAGCAGAGGTCTGATGATGAGGCCATTTACCGTCAGTGCGAGACGTTCCATTGGCCTCTGCCAGAGGCGTCAGTACCTTGTCTCCTCTGGGGTAGCTGGCTTTCAGCTCCACTCCTTGCTGCTCCTTTAGTTTCTTACCATCCAGGCTAAACCCTAGGATCTGTGGTGGGGCTTTAGCCGGAGCACGAATGGACTGAATAATGGTCGGCCTCCTTATCTGGGGGGTAATGAGTGGAGGGGAGTTTAGCAACTTCAAATCAGAAGCTGGCAAAGCGTGGGTGTTATGGTGCTTTTCTTTGGAAGCAATGGGCAGGGCACGAGGAAGAAATAAGGATTTTTTAAACGGAGGGGCAAAGATAGGCGGGGGAGCCATCATTCGCCTTGTTAAGGAATCTGAAAAGACAATGGAGGGCCGTGACATTGAGTTGGGGCTTCCTAATGTTGAGAGCATCTTCCCTTTGGACAACAATGATGGTGATGATGATGGGGGGGGCATTAAAGGCACGGATGGCCTCTTCATCTCCATGGGAACAGGAGGTGGGGCCATTGGGAAGTGGTCTTTCTGGGGTGGAGGGGGTGGAGGAGGAGCCATGAGGCCCTTGTCTTTAGGGTCACCAGAATGGGGGGCGACTGCCATAATGGGTCGCTTAGACTCTGGGCCACACAGCGTGGTCAGGTGTGCTGGTAGGGTTCGTTTCAGGGTGGAGCAGATTGCGACCCCAGCTGCAGAGCTGGTGGTGGTGACTACACTAAACCCATTGGACCTGGTCGTCCGGACATGACCTGAAGGTGCCACTGTGGTGTGGACACTGGGCTGCTGCTGGGAGGCTTTGGCAGACGGCTGAGAGCTTGTAGGGAGGATGGTGAACATGGGATGGGCAGGAGGGAAGGAACCATTGAACATTTTCTTTCTTGCTTCCTCCACCTCCTCCGGGGACCAGGTGATGCCTTGCTTCAGGCGCTGGGTGGTGAACCACACTTTGATCTGTTCCTCCGGGTGCTTGGAAGCAGCTGTGAGCCAGGACAGCTCAGCATGGGTGGGGTAAGGGAATTTGTTGAAGGAGGTGATCAATGTCAGGTTGTCATCTAAAGAAGGGTTATATTTGGTAGTGTTCAGGGAACAGCTATTTTTGGTACAAAGTTGAAGTTGGGCGGGCGCTGGAGCATCGGGCTGACGTGGGAGAGCCCTTGGAGGATGGTGGGTTCAGGGATGATGACGGTTCCATTGATGTTGACTGCTGTGATCTGATCCAGCCGGCTCTTCGGGTCGCCTCCTCGATACAGCGACTGGATACTGTCTGGGGTTTTCAACGTGGTAGAGATGCAAGGTGGCAACACGGAACTGTTGCTGCTCGCACCTTGTTCATTTGTCGCTTCGCACTCGACTGAGTTGTCCTTGCCTTCGATTGTCTGCTCTAAGATCGTCTGATTGTTCTCTTTTATCCTCTTGAACTTGAACTTGGTCTCGCCCGGGTGCTGGCTGTCGTTGTGCTCTGTGAGTGAGTCAAACTTCTTGGTGTTGAAGTTGCAGACAGCACAAAGGTACAACGGATTGAGGATGACGTTAGGGTGGCTCGAGTCCACGTGCTCTTTAAAGTCATTCAGGTTCTGGGTGGAAAACGGGCAGTATTTGCACTCGTAACCTCTGGGCAGCTTTTTCTGGGATGTTGGGTCGGATTCAGCCTCTTCCCCGTCCTTCTCTTCTCTGGCTTCTACACCTTCAATGACAGGGGGTCGGTCGTCTTCACCCGACTGCTGCTCTTGCTCTAATGGCTCAGGAGTTTGCTTTTCCTCTGGATTTGGAAATGTCTGCTGGTCTGGATCCTCTGGTTTCTCCTGCTCGGCGACGTGAGTCTTTCTGCACATTCAGGTGACTCGGACTTGTCCGTCGATATGTCCATCACCTCCTCCGCTTCATCTCGCTCTTCAGGCAGGTCGGCAACGACCCGAACCATGCAGGGGGTGGAGGACTTTCTACGACTGGACATGGTGGCTGCTGGTGACAGTGTCTGGTGCTGGTGCTGCTGATTGCGTTGAAGATATTGTGATTTTTGGCTGCTGCTGCTGCTGCTGGTGCTTTCCAAGGACGTCAGCGTGTCGGTGTGTGGGGGGGTCTTACTGGGGTGGATCGGAGCTGATGGTTGTGGATACTGGAAGGTGGGTGGAGGTGGCGTCTCCAGCGTGAGAGAGGAAGGGCGAGAACCGGCTGATGCTGCCGGCCCAGGACCGGTTGTGCAGTGGCGTCTCCCGCTCACTGGCAGTGTCAGCTACTGACCTGGGCGTCATGGGATAGCATCACAGACAGCAGCGGTGCTCAAGCTGTGTGGAGACAAACACAAAGAAAGAAAATTACATGTTAATATTGTTTGTGTTCGTGGAGCTGCTCAGCAGCCGCTTGGGGCTAAAAGCATAAAAACACACGTTAGACAAACACAGAGCGAAGTGGTTCTGTTTGTGAGCGACGTGCTGAATAAGACAAAGAGCAGGAAGAAGCATGATGGGCAGCGCCGGGGAGAAATGGATCATTTGGGCTTTTGTAAAGAGGAAAACAGCGTTTGGTTGAAACCTCCTATTTATCAGAGAGATGTGAGACCAGCACAAAACACATCAGCACAGATGTTTACTGCCGTCACTTGTACTGAAATACACTTTAGATAAAACGCTGCTTCAAACACACTTTCCTGGATATGAAGCAACATAAAGCTCCTGACAACCTGGTTTCTAAAAAATGTTTTTAGAAACAATACAGAACTGATACCAAGATCTTTTTTTCACCCCGTTGCTAATTTAGCTTTATCTTCGATATAAAGGAAACACTCGTCGGTTAAAGCCCAAACTGCAGCGTCCAGGATGATCATTAAGTTGAATCTTCCCTCCTAAAACATTATGAGCTTCATGAGGGAGGATTTAGTGCTGCACTGCTGCAGTATCGTCTCAGGTATTAGATCGTAGGAAGTTTTAGTTACTGGAGGTTTATCTAATGAACCGCGAGTGTGTAACTGAAACGTCTAGAAACAGGCCACACTTTAACTTCCTGTGTTTACTGACCACATAATGCACAGTCCCTCCCCCGGTGCTTATAGTTCACTTCATTCTTTATATTTATAAACCTGCTCGTAATGACCCTCTGTTACCCGGGGCCACGTCAGTGCAGAGGTTTGTCCTGATTCTGTCTCTCGTCTCCTCGAGTCCGACCCAGGCTTCCATGTCATCGCTCGCCCCCGAACATCACAGGAGCCTCATCTGCTGCTTTTTAATCAGACGCTGGCAGGAAACAGCGCTTGCTGACAAAGCCGAGGCCAGAAGTCGCGTGACTGACAACTCGGAGCGAGTCGCGGCGCCCGAACATTACCGTGAAACCGAGTGGCACTTAATCAGGACACGTTGTTCCAGGCCAGTCACATGTAAATGCAATAAATTGAAGAGTCCACAGTAACTACAGAAGACAAGAAAAGTCTCCAAACTCCAAACCCCATTAAAAAGACATTAAGCGTCTTTCATACTTTCGGGCAAAGACAACTTCACAGGATAATTACCCTGTAATCATGTAATAAGAGAGACTCGGTGAGGAGATCTCCTGACAGCCATCATCCTCACAATGGAGCGGGAAGCAGACGGAGGACGAGCGGAGACAGACAGAGGGGGAGACAGGTATAAATAGAGAAGAGGGGAGAGGAGAGGGGGAGACGGGAAACGAGGACAAAAGGAAAACGCAGGTAAAAGGGGCAGGGGGGGGGGGGGGGGGGGGGGGGGGGGGGGGGGGGGGGGACGAGAGACAGTGGCAAGAAGCAGAGAGAGATAAAGGGAAAGAGAAAGAGGGGAGCGTCTAAATAACTTCCAAGCTGATGAAAGAGAGCCGGCACAAAGCAGAAGACGTTTTAACTAGGCCATGGCCTGGCAGAGAGAGAGAGACAGACAAAGAGAGAGAGACAGAGACAGAGACAGAGAGAGAGAGAGAGAGAGAGACAGAGAGACAGAGAGAGAGAGACAGAGAGAGAGAGAGAGACAGAGAGAGACAGAGTGAAGAGAGAGAGACAAAGAGAGAGAGACAGAGAGAGAGAGAGAGACAGAGAGAGAGAGACAGACAAGAGAGAGAGAGAGACAGACAAAGAGAGAGAGAGAGGACAGAGAGAGAGAGACAGAGAGAGAGACAGACAAAGACAGAGAGAGAGAGAGACAGAGAGAGAGAGAGAGGGACAGAGAGAGGGACAGAGAGACAGAGAGAGAGACGAGAGAGAGAGAGACAGAGAGAGAGAGAGAGAGAGAGAGAGAGAGAGAGACAGAGAGACAGAGAGAGAGACAGAGAGAGAGGAGAGAGAGAGAGAGACAGAGAGACAGAGAGAGAGACAGAGAGAGACAGAGAGACGAGAGAGAGACAGAGAGACAGAGAGAGAGAGAGAGACAGAGAGAGAGACAGAGAGAGACAGAGAGAGAGACAGAGAGAGAGACAGAGAGAGAGAGAGACAGAGAGACAGAGAGAGAGACAGAAGAGAGAGAGAGAGAACAAGAGACAGAGAGAGACAGAAGAGACGAGAGAGAGACAGAGAGAGAGAGAGAGAGAAGAGACGAGAGACAGAGAGAGACAGAGAGAGAAGAGAGACAGAGAGAGACGAAGAGCAAAGAGAAGAGAGAGAGACAGAGAGAGAGACAGAGAGAGAGAGAGAGAGAGAGAGAGAAAAGAGGGGAGAGAGAGAGAGAGAGAAAGAGGGGGAGAGAGAGACAGACAAAGAGAGACAGAGAGAGAGACAGACCTGAAAGACGACAGCAGATGAAGAGGACGAGCGAGGAGGAGGAAGATACGATTTTCACGATTCGATGAAATATCACAAAATGAGGTTTTGGTTATTTCCCATCAGTGAAGTCGAAGCTTTGAAAAGTTCCTGATCCTTCGGGGGGGGGAGAAACCCATTTGCCAGAAAATGTAGAGTATTCAACACTTAATTAGAGTTGGACAAGCTGTTATTTGTCCCCAGTGTCTCTTCATGTTGGACATATTTCATATCGCTGCCTGGACCCCGAGTCCGGCTCCGACCGGCTCCGACCGGCTCCGACCGGCTCCCTGTGCAACGACACTCATCCTATGTAATCATAATGTCTTTACTGCAGAATTCCACTGATGAGATTTCCTCCCGAAGCGCTGATTGTTCACGAGTCGACTTTGACCTCGAAGCTTCGAGTCCACAAGAGACGACCTTGAGACGTTTGGACCCGAATCTGATTGGACGAGGAATTCCTTCTTTCATTTTGTAAATTCTCACAATTGTTCTGTTTTTCATTTTGTTGAAAAAGTCTAAACGTTGAAAAAAGGGAAAATGGAATTGTTTCGTTTTTTCCTTTTTTTGAGGATACAATTTGAAATGTTGAGAATAAGATGTTTTATTGATTGTTTAATTCAAAAATAAAAAACACAAAGTCAAACAGTGCCATGAAAACGGTTGAAATTGTTTTTGCATTTCGAGAATGAAATTTATAACGATCTATTTTCTTTGAATTTGCAGATTCAAGTCAAAAAGTAATTTTCTTTTCCAGTTTGAAATTTTGAAATAAAGTTAAAATGTCAACAAAAGAGTGTATTTTTCCATTTTGCTTATAAAGTTGAACATGTGAACTCCTCTGGTTCCTCGATCCAGATCCAGCAGCAGCAGAACAGAAACCTGCAGGACCTGCGCAGACTGAACCTGATTCTGGACCCGGCCCAGCTCCGGTCCCGGGTCAGGGCTCTGTTACCAGGTAACAAGAGGCCCGGTGCAGAGCTCCAGTCTCAAGTGAGCAGAGGCACCGACGACAGGAAACCTTCCATCAGACCCAACCTGAGACTTTACTTAATTCCAGAAGTTCTGTTCTGTGTAGAAGATTAACTCAGTCACAAATCTAGAATAAGAGTAAAGTTCTGAACCTTAGATATGATATTGGCACAGATATGGAAACGTCTCTGCTCGGCAGCATCTGAGAAACGAGGATGTGCTACTTTTCTTGGTCTTTTATCCAATAAATTAAATATCTTTGGGTTTTAGTTACTCAGACAAAACAAACTATGTCATCAATATTTCATGAGCAACCCACTTTTTGAGGTTGTCAATTCCAGTGTATCCTGCGTCACGAGAGGAGCTCCAGCAGCTCTGTCCTGGAAACTCGGGCTTCAGGTCCAAAGCACAAACTAATACTGTGAATTCAGACCTGAGCCAAATCTGGCAGTGTCACAACTTTATGATTTTCCTCTATGGATGATACAAAATCCAGGTATTACATAACAAGCATCCAGAATTCATAGAAGCTCGGTTACACACTCGGTAACTCTCCAGATCAAGAGCATCTGATGCTGTTGAACATGAGGAGATGCACGTCGGGCTTTGAACTCCAAAGAGACGTCAACTCAGGTTCTGAGGAACCAGACTCCACAAAGAATCCATAGATTAACAAACAGGTAAACTACTGAGGGAATAAAGAAATGCTTCCGTCTCATCCTTTGTACACGACGCTCTTCTTCAAATGCTGTGCCAGAGATCCAGCTGTTGCCAGAGGTGAACTGGGAAGAGAGGGAGGCAGATGGAAACGGAGATAAACAGGAAGAAGAGAGTGTAGGTGGAGCGGAAGAGAAGCGAGCAAGAGTCCATGTATAGGAGAGGTGGAGGGAGACGAGTAGGAGCCAAGAGAAAGGAAGAACGCAGATCAACGCTAAAGAGGGAAAGAACCAGCGAGTAGGAGGAGAGACAGAACTGATACCAACAGAGGAAGAAGAGAAATACGAGAAGACGCAGCAGATGAAGGACTGAGGATCTCAGACAGAGCTGCGGGCCGGAGCGCTTCCTCCGAGCGGCGGCGGCGGCGGCGGCGGCCTCGCTTCATGTCGACGAGGAGCAGCACTGTCGCTGCCAGCTCCGGGAAGAACACAACAGTGTCATGTTTTGCTGCCTCACTGGATCGGCCCATCCGACTCCGGGCCAAGTTCTGACGGGGGGAGTCAAGCCGCTTGGCTGCGTCCCAGCGCCGGGCTCGGCTCTCCTCCGCGCAGCCTTGTAATTACTCGAACAGTCCTCGTGCACCGGGGAGCGTTCGGAGCGTCAACGCAGTAATTACGGGGAAATAATAAAACTGCAGCGGGGACAACAGTGATTTTCAAATTAGCGTCAAAGAGGCAGGTGAGAAAAATACATGTGATCCAGATCCACTTCAGATAGAATCACTCAGTGTCTTTAGAACTGGACAGTGGTGTGCTAAGAACCCCCCCCCCCCCAGGATGCCTCTGTTCTAGGACCAGGAGGGGACACATCCTCTTGAAAGTGACACTGAACCAGGATCAGCCGGGTGACTGCCGGGTCCACTGCAGCTTCTACAAAATAAAAGTCCCATTCACCTACAAGAAGGTTAAAGCAACTCATCCGTCAAAGTGTTTCATCCCTTTGACTGTTCAACTGAGACGAACAAGGACGAGTTCCAGAGACCGAAGGGAGGAACCATAAAACAACTCGGGGAGGAGAAGGAGGTAATGAGGAAACATCCTGGGAAATGAAATGACAAAGAAATCCGTGTGAGGAGGAAAGGACTGGAACAAGGCAAATGAGGGACGGAAGGAGAGGGAAGGAGGGGACGGTAGGGAGACAGGGCAACGAGGGTGGACGAGGGGACGGGGGGACGAGGGACGGGGACGGGGCGAGGGTTGAGGGGGAGGACGAGGGGGACGAGGGGACGAGGGGACGGGGGGACGAGGGGCCGAGGGGACGGGGGGACGAGGGGACGAGGGTCTCCAGGGAGGACGAGCTCTGCAGGAAAAGGCTTCAGTGGAAACTAACTCCAACAACATGGATTCGATGAACTCATGATATCAACCTGTATCACGTATGATTCAATAACCTGTACTCACTACTCGACTGACTGACGACGATCTTTCACCAGGAGAAATCACCGAAAGGTGTTCGGTCCTCAAGCCGTCTGTCCTCTGACAGGCTGCCGTCATGTGACATGGTCTCTGAGGAACACCTGATCTGGCTCCGGGTGTTTTGTGTCAGTGTTTCCAGCGAAGGCCAAGAAACCTTCACAAGTAGTTCGGTTCAGAACACAAAGTTTCTGTGGCCTTCACCGAAGTTTCTCTTTTCTGAAACACGTGTCTCTCTACAGAAACAAAGAGTCAGATTAACGTTCTCTCTGTAGAAACAGGACATCGAGTGACGTCGGCATCGAACCGGCGGGAAACCGGAGAAACAAATGACCCAATACGACCTTTGACCCCACCCACTTCTTTCACTGGACGGGATTGTGAGATGTAAACGAACAGGAAGAGCATCCAGGGAGCAGAGGCCGACACCGCTTGCCCCCCCCCCCCCCAGGCGTCATGCAGCTCCATGTGTGTGTGTCCACAGTTCAATATAATGTGTGAGAAGCTGGCTGATCAAAGGTTCCTTTGTGTGGGCACCTCGTGGTGCTAATGCATCATTAACACAGCTGCTGGATGCTCATCGAGAGCACCGGGCTATTTCCAGCAGCTTCCTCTTCAGCTTATAGATCCAGATCTCACTGGTTATGTAAGTGTTCTGTGAAACCTACCGAAAGGACAGCATGACTCGTTTTACCTCAGGCGGTTTAGCTGGCCCGGTTACAGGAGGAAACCAGGCCGGGCTTCTACCAGTAGCTGCAGCCTGTCGGAATTACCCACCTGGGAACTCCTGACACGGGACTGAAATTACAGACAGACACTCTCTGCTGGAACAACCCCCCCCCCCCCCCCGCTGAAAGAGAATTCGTCCTGACGGGTTCTAAGCTGTTCGTCATGATGCAGATGGAAACACAGTCGGATCCAAGCACCTGATATTGATAATGTGACAATAGCTTCAGAAAGTAGAAACGTGAAGGTGAAGGAAGGTTCAGAACCACTTCCTGTTATTCTGCAATCATTCTCAAGATGGCAACGTTCGGGTCTGGGATACTTTCACTTCTTTTCTGTATAGAGGGAGGAAGTGGAGACTTGTTTATCTACACCACAAGTATGAATGAGTGTGTGAATGGGTGAAGGGCAAACTGTAAAGTGCTGAGTGTCATCAAGACGAGAAAAGCTCAACATCTGTGGTCGAAGCAGCAAAACCTCGGAGACGGAGAACGAACACAGGAAGTCAAAGGCAGCGGCTCAAGTCTCATCATCGTGAAGCGAGCTGGTACCTGGTACCGGCCGCAGCTATGAGCCGTCCTGCATGTTCTGTTGCTGAGGAGCCTCTGGACGCATTCCAAGGTCCCCGAGTGGGTCCGGGGGCCCAAAGTGGGTCCGGGCCCAAAGTGGGTCCGGGGCCCAAAGTGGGGACCACGGACCAAATGACTCTTCAAGCATCAGGATAACTTGGACGAGTTCGACGGCAGCAGAGCCGCGCAGCAGCTACAGCACTGATGGATCTTGTGAGACCATTTGATGTGCCGGTGAGAACAAAGCTGGCTTTTCATTGGCAGAGAACCTTGAGAGGCCGGGTAATTGGAGCGCGGCTCTGCGGCCTCGTGCCGACGCCAACGTGCGTCCACTTGGCCGAACCCTGGAGTCGGGGAGTATCTCAAGGTCGAGGCTGCAGAGCCGAGCGTGAACGACATCAATCACTCCATTCATCCCTCGATCTCCCCGTCACGAATGTGTTATCCTCCATCGCTCTGTGAGGCTGACTGCTCTTATTGAAAAGGCCTGATTGTTAAACATGCAATATGCAACTTCAGCCACTAGGGACCTGCCCGTCAGCACAATGTTATGAAGCAGCGAGGATCATGGGAATTGTTGTCCTCGCCATTTCTTGTCCCATAATCCTCTTGGGTCACTTGGTTCCCTGGAGCGTTTATTGGGAGAAATGGGAACCAATCAACTCCAGAAACATTCAAATGACCTGGAAATGTTTCAAGAAGTTTCAAGTATAATAAATCTGCCACCAGACAATTATAGAGTATTGACGCCTTGATGTCTTTTTTAAATTTTGGTTTCACATTATCTTTCATTTCAGTTTATTTAAGTAAATAAAAAACCGGAGTCAGGAGATGAATCACAGAATTAATGTGAATAGATTTGTTTACGTTGTGGAAACAGTTCCCGAGGGGTCAGAGGTCAAGATCGCTGACAATCAACACAACGCTGAAGTGAAACAACTGTCAAACACACTGTGTCGTTTGTGGTAGGATAACAAATCTGGACCAACACACACACACACACACACACACACACACACAGACACAGACACAGACACACAAAATGTCCGTGACCTCCAGCTGTCACGATGGACGAGTGCAAGAAACACACTTAAAGTTACACAAATACCCACCAGCATCACATGGCCATGGTTTAGGAATGCAACACACACAGACACACACAGACACACACACAAGACACACACACCTGACATTCTATCAATTCTCCCTCGGCAAAACTGTCTGCCCCCCCGTGTCCATGAAATATGAATGAAATACAATTAGCAGCTTTAAAGAACTTCATCAAGGCCAAGGCCTCTGTCCACACAGCCCCGAACCCCCCCCCCCCCCCCACCACACACGGACACACACACACACACACACACACACACACACACACCACACACACACAGTTAGATGAGCAGATAAATAAACAGAAGTTACACCGTCCTTGGGCCGAGCACAGACGCACAATGGCTGAAATTTTTTACAAACATTGTTTTTTTTGGGTCTTTTTTAAAAAAACAAATGGAAACTTTTTTCCCTTCGCGCCTCAGATGTGAGTTTTCTGTCTCGGAGTCCGCCCCCCCGCCTTCCTTCCATGCTAACGTTTAATGGATGCATGTGACTCATTAAAAAGTGAAGGGTGTAGCGGGCGGAGGGGGAGGCACAAAAAAAATTAGGAAAGAGACGGAGAGAGATAGAGACAGAGAGCGGTGCTTCATTTCCATGGTGTTACCACGGCAACAGCAGCGCAGGAGAGACGGCGAGGTGCCCTTCTGCCGTCGCAGCGCCTCGCCGCCGAATATTAACCAGGCCTGTACGCTCAGGTGCTAATTAGGAGAGGAGGAGGAGGGAGGAGGAGGTGAGGAGGAGGGAGGTCAGGAGGGAGAAGAGAGGGGGCGACAGTGAGGAAAGAAGAGCGAGAGAGGAGAGGTCAGGGGGGGGGGGGTAGAGGAGGAGGAGGGTTTGTTTCTTCTACAAGAGAGAAGGAGAGGAAAAGAGGAGGAGAGAGGAGGTCAGGAGGGAACAAGGAAGAAGAGAAGGGGGAGCGAGGAAAGAGGAACAGGTGGTGAAAGGAGGAAGAGGAGGAGGAGGAGGTCAGGAAAGGGCGAAGAGGGCAGTTAAAGAAGAGGAGGATGAAGAAAGGAGAACAGACAGAAAGAGGAGTCAGGAGAGATGAGGTCTGAGGAGAGAAGGACAGAGGGACGAAGGTAAGAGAGGACGAGAGGACGAGAGGGAGGTGTAGGTAGAAAGGAGGAGGTCAGAGGAACAGGTGAGTGGAGGAGTAACAGAGAACTGAGGTGAAGAGAGAGAAATGGACAAAGAACGAGGAAGAGCTGACACGAGGAAGTCCAGAAGAAAAGGAGTGGAGATGAGAAGAATGAAAAATGGTGGAGGGCAGATAAGAACCTCCGAGGATCGAGCTCACGGTTAAAAGCTGCGTACAAGACGCCCGGTGGTTCACCTGGTCGAGCACAGGTTCGATTCTGACCCTTTGAGCTCATATTAAACTTTGTCCAATGAAAGTTATAAAATTAATCGATCATGTTTAGTTCAGAAAGTCTCCAGGAGGAAGGAGGAAGGAGGAATCTCCAGTGTGTCCCTGGGAAAAGTTCCCTTGAGCAAAACCCCAGGAAACAGGAGCAGGAGCAGGAGGAGCAGGAGGAGGAGCAGAGGAGGAGCAGGAGGAGGAGACAGTTGCAAAGGCCCTTCTAAAGCCGGAGGTCAGAGGAACTTCTCTGTATTCGGTGCAGATCAGCTTCAGTTCCCTGAGCGCGTTATAAACTTTTTGAGGCCAAACACGGCGTCAGCGCTGGAACCTTCAGAGCAGCTGACAGCCGACTGCTCCGCAGGAGGTGAGACGAGGAGCAGAGGTGAAACATCGAGGTCGACAGGGAGGAGACGCTCTCCTGATCCAGAGTCTGATCAACCTGAGGATTCAGGAGGAGGAGTCGCAGGAGGGAGGAACGAGAAGTAAAGGACAAAGGAGAAGTAGGGAGGGAGAGGAGATAAAGACGAAGGACAGATGAAGACAGGAAGGAGAGATAAGCAGAAACAAGGAGGGAGGAACAAAGAGAAACAAAAGCTAGACTGTGGAGAAAGGATGAAAGGAATGAGAAACACAGAGAACAGAGGAGGAGACGTAAGGATGAAAAGGAAAAGATAGGGAAGGGAGGAGAAGGAGGGAGGAGGAGGAGGAGGAGGAGGAGGAGGAGGAGGAGGAGAGGGAGTGAATTATGGGAGTCTCATCCCCTGTGAAGACGTCAGGTTGATCTGTTCTGCTCAGAGAGGTCAGAGGAGGACAGGGAGGAGGTGACCGAGACGGAGCAGGAAACAAAAGAGAGGAGGAGGACTGAAGGGAGAGAGAGAGCAGGGGATGAGAGGAGGGGAGAGAGAGAGGCTCAATAAAACATGCATGGAGGCATGTGTGTCTGTGTGTGTGTACACTTACATATGTATATGTGTTTGTGTATGTGTGTGTGTGTGTCTGTGTGTGTGTCTGTGTGTGTGTGTACACTTACATATGTGTTTGTGTGTGTTCATATGCACAAGTTCAATTTAGCGTGTGCCTGATTAAGCCTCTCGTGCATATGCATGTCCTCACGTCACGTGTACATATTTCCAAGTGTATGCGTGAGTGTCTCCATATGTGTGTGGTGTGTGTGTGTGTGTGTCCTCAGCTAACACAGCCCGTCTCCATCCAGCCATGAGCTGCTATAAGCCTGAGAGACTCTGCACAGACTTATATTCACTTGTATATAGGTCAGTGCAGCCGGTCCACGCCGACAGTCAGAGCGCCGCCTCGCGACTTTCACCACGAGTCACCGGGACAAACATCACACGACTATTAACGGAAAGGAAAGTTCCAGGAGGAAACCACATCAACATTAGAACGCATCAGAACCAGCGACAGCATCAGAACCAGCGACAGCATCAGAACCAGCGACAGCATCAGAACCAGCGACAGTGAACCCTTGTACTTTAAACCGTGATCACGCAGTAAAGTCCGTATTAAAGTCTTGGACTCGATGCTAAGCCGAACCAGCTTTGTCTGATAATTGGTATTTAACTGATGAACTAATACTACGACACGTTCCCAGTAGGTTGATGTGAGTTTTCACTGAACTGTGGGAACACTGGGAACACTGGGACACCAACACAGGGAGTGTCACCGTTACTAAGAACCTATGCACTCAGGCTCCTGTAAGGAGCTTTGGATAAAAGGTTCCACCAAATGCCATATTTTAATGGCGCACTAATTCCTTTATGGGGATTTAGTGAAAGGACTTAGAACTTTCTATTAAAAAAAGAACATTTTATTTTTGGCCTGTCTTTTGTAGGATAATCTGAGCCATAGGCAGCCGGCGGTTTATTCTGACAAAAGCTTACTCGGAGGTATTTCACTGAGTTCACACAGAACACAGACGCATCATGTTTATATCCACAGGAGCTGCGTCATGTTGGAAGTGTCTGTTTGAAACCACACACCGTGAACACGCATCCATGTGGGTCTCTGTGTCTGGCTCAAGGACATTTCCTCACGTGGACAGAGGACTGAACCCCCGACCCTGTGATCATAGCCCTCGGTGTCCTCACAGCTCTTCATAGAGAAATCCTGCTTCCAGTTTGGTGGGAGAGAACTCGGCAGCACAGCGTCCTGAGCTCAACCCTCGGATTGAACCCGAACGCCGACTGTGAGCTGGACCTCATTATCTGGAACCAGCAGGTTCAACATCTGCTGGACAGACTGAGACCAGAGGACAACTGGGTTCGAGTGTCCTCGTACTTCTGGCCGGGGATGAAACGCTCACCGGTTTGACGATTAACCACGAGAAAGTCCCCGATGGTTATGTGTAATTTAAAAGATCATCATAACCGCGATTGACAGCACGGTGTAAAGCTCATGAGATGATCATTTCAATTTCACACGTAGATATTAACCATCATGAACTTTATCGTGGTTAATCGTAAAAAACAGAAACCGTTTCATCCCTGGACAAAAGACGAGGACATTTGTGTCCCTTTGTCCCGACCTGACCTCGACCTCCGATAAATAATGAAAACACTATCATACATTTCATTGGTAATATTTATTATATCAACATTAAACTAAAGTTTGTGTTTCAGTACGTTTTAACAACCGTGCTAATACTGATAAGGTGATAATTGAAGTATTTTCCAGCAGGTCGTCCACAGACAGTGGACGTGTCTCACTGGTGTCTCACTGGCGTCTCACAGGCGTGGACGGTCTCACTGGCGTCTCACTGGCGTGGACGTGTCTCACTGGCGTCTCACTGGCGTCTCACTGGCGTGGACGTGTCTCACTGGCGTCTCACTGGCGTCTCACAGACGTGGACGTGTCTCACTGGCGTCTCCTGCTGTTTCCTCCGACACGCTCTCGCAGGGATTACAGCAGATCCAGCTTCCTTCCTGCTTCTTACTCGCACTCTTCAGGAATCCAAGCTCCGGATGAGTCTGACCAAAATGCAAATGTAAATGTAAGTAACCGTCCAGCGATGGTACTTGTGAGCATAAAAGCGCCGCTGGGGGTATATTGCATTCTTTGGTGGCGAGGGTACGGGGGCGGGGGCGGCGCCCTCGTCCCCCTGAATAGGCAGGATGGGCGACCTCGCCGGAGAGAATTCCATTAGTGTTGGTTTGTGTGGAGGGTTTAACGGTCACATGGGCTGTAATGCTGCCTCGGAGGCTCTTTACAACCTGCCAAGGAGCCGGCGTGGAGGGGGAGCCCTGCTGGGCGCGAGCTCCACAGAAAGACTCCTAATAAACTTTTATCAGTCACAGTGCGTCGCTGCTCACTGATTTATTCTTTCACCTTCTGTCTCTGAGCGGTTTCCCGACGCTGAGGTTCGAGCGCCGCTGGTTCAGCTGCACCACAACAAGACCAACGGGACCCGAACCGCTCGGGCTCCTCTTCACAAAGCACACGTTCACAGGGAATCGGAACAATTAAATTCTGATTAACAGTCAAATATCCAGACGGAGAAAAACGTTTCACTGCGAGATCAGTTTGAGACGATTCACTACAACGGACTGAATCCTGCAGCTGATACTGAAAGTAGGCTGGTGACCGTTAGAGGAAACTGCGACACCCGGTGGCCGGAGGTTGTTCGTGACGACGTACGTACTATTGTTGTGAACACGATATCTGCAGAACGCCTCGAGGGACTCTCAGGTCCCCTTACAGGTCAAAGGTCAGAGTGAACTCATGTGATTCTGACTGAACCCTCCCAGGTTAGTGACGACAAACAACCACAGGGCGGGGATTCTGTAAAGTTCTTCTTAAGGGCGAGTGAATCGTTCAGAGAAGAGGGGTTAGGAGTTAGGAGTTAGGGGTTAGGGGGGTTAGGGGAGTTAGGAGTTAGGGGTTAGGGGTTAGGAGTTAACGAGCAAAAAGTCAGGACATCAGAACCTAATTATGAGCTGTAATGTTGTTTCGATGTGATTGGCTCAACGTTAACATATAATCTCATTGTCAATAACTTGGACAAGCTCTTATCTCCCTGATGAAACCTGAGGGACGGGTCTGAGATCAGCCGTGATGCTTGTTTACTGTCGGGCTCTGCGGTCGACCTAAACTCTGTTTCCATGGTAATATTAGGATTATGCCAATGCTGAAATATTATGAATGTTGTTTATTCGTGTACGAATCAATCGGATATTGCCGATGCTCTGATTGCACTGATTTCTGAAAGAGCTCCATGCGTGTGTCGCTTGTTACCGCTCCTCCTCTCCTCTCCTCTCCTCTTCTCCTCTCCTCCTCTCCTCCCTCCTCCTCTCCTCCCTCTCTCTCCTCTCCTCGCCTCGTTCTCTTATTGATCATTTTTCTGCTCATTGTGATGAAAACTGTGTTCATCATTCAGCCCGTGGTCCAACGTGCTGCTGCTCTTCTGCCTCTTCTCCAAAACATGTGCAACTCAATTCTGCTTGTGCTAAATCCACAGTCTTGCGCGAGGAGGCCAGAGGTCGGAGTCGGCATTCAGTGCCTTGCTGAAGGGCCCTTGAGCAAGGAGGGTTGCCTGTGCAGGAGGTTTTGAACCCGAGACCTCCAGCGGAAGAACCTCTCCTTGCTCCACACTCAAGGCCAAACTACTAACCAGGGGAAAGTGAAATAAATAAAATGAAAGAAGCATAAATAATCACAGAGCAGCATCGTATTCTGATTTCAATGTGGGGGAAATAAAGGAAAGGAGGAGAGGAGGAGGGGAGGAGAGGAGGAAAGGAGAGGAGAGGAGGAGGGGAAGAGAGAGGAAGGGAGGAGAGGAGGAGAGGAGAGAGGAGAGGAGGAGGGAAGAGAGAGGAAGGGAGGAGAGGAGGAGAGGAAGAGAGAGGAGAGAGAGGAGGAGGAGGAGAGGAGAGGAGGAGAGAGGAGAGGAGGAGGAGGAGAGAGAGAGGAGAGGAGGAAGGAAGAGAGAGGAAGGAGGAGGGGAGGAGAGGAGAGGAGGAGGAGGAGAGGAGGAGGAGAGAGAGGAAGGGAGGAGAGGAGGAGAGGAGGAAGGAAGAGGGAGGAGAGAGAGGAGGAGAGGAGGAGAACGAAAAGGAGGGTGGAGGCAGGAGGAGGAGGGGGGGAGAAGGAGAGGAAGAGAGGAGGAGAAGAAGACAAGAATGAGGAGAAGAAACACGAGGGGTAGTGACAAAACAAACACACAACACACACACCACACACACACACACACACACACACACACACACACACACACACACACACACACACACACACACACACACACACACACACACACACACACACACACACACACACACACACACACACACACACACACACACACTCCATCAGACTGCTCCTCATGCTCCTGTGAACACCTGCAGTACCATCTGACGACAGGAGGAGACGCCGCCTCCTTCATCTGCCGCCACGCTCGTGTCCGACTCACAAACCACGACGAGGTCAGAACAGCCAAGGTTAACAGACGCTGACCTCTGACCTCAAGGTCGTCAGTCGAATCATTTCAGAAACGTTAAATCATTTCCAGCTGGATCCTGTTGGTCGTGTTTCCTCAAACCAAATATAACCAAACTCCTCCTGATCACCAGCAGAGAGGGTTGTTCTGGCGAGCGCCTGGCGAGGAGGCCGGCGCTGCATGTGGACGCTCGGACACTTTGAAGGCGGAGCAGTAAGTTTAGCTGGGTCAGATTCTGCTCTGCGGGGGAACGACACAATTAAAGAGCCAATCAAAACCTGAACCTGAACCAGAACCTGAACCTGAACCTAAACCTGAACCTGACATATCTTCACTTTAAATTTAATGGTTTACATGATGTCGACTTTTGTCCACATAAGGAAGACAAGTCCCAATAATGTGAGTAACACACACACACACACACACACACAAACACACACACACACACACACACACACACACACACACACACACACACACACACACACACACACACACACACACACACACACACACACACACTCCATCTTTAAGACTCAAACCCAGAAAGTCTTGTTTTTTATATCAACTGACTTTTAAACTAAATCAAACTGAATGATTATTTCCCCGAGGATCTTGACCAGAGAAGAAGAACCCGTGGGGTTCAGGTTCCCGAGGTTACGGTTCTCTAACAGAACCCTTGCCTTCTGGTTCCAGGCCCGTTCTCCTGCCTCGGACTGGAACCCGTGACTTGCAGGTGTTTGTGCTGATGAGCTGCTTCAGGTTGTTTCTGTCTGGGTGGCGTCGCTCGGGGGGGGGTCGGAGGTTTGGAGGTTTCCTCGTGTGCTCGCTCGCTGCTCGGGACGGCTGCAGCTCTTTCAATCAAATAAAGTGATTATGAATATGCAAATTGAGTCATTTACTAATTGTCGCAGCCAATATCACCCCCCCCCCCCCCCACCCCAATGTGTGGCTCCAGATTAAGCAGAGATTTTGGGAAAACTCATTTTGAGCAGAGTGAGAGCTGCTGTTCACAATGATGCTCGAGGGTGAACGGTTCCAGGGACGCCCCCTGCAGGCGGTGACCTCCGACCTCCGACCCCTCCGACCAAACATACAGTTTTCCACAAGCATTATTTTCCTCATTCAATATTTTTTTAACATTTTCAGAAAAGATTTTTGAAAACATCGACTGTTCAACATCGTGCTGAGTCTCGTCTGATGAGAAGAGTTGTTGCCATCGGTTACTGACACTCACTGACTTTATTTACTGTGGAGGACACACACACACACACACACACACACACACACACACACACACACACACACACACACACACACACACACACACACACACACACACACACACACACACACGAGGAGGTATTGAGAAACATTAATATGCATGCACGGGGTATGGGAAGCTTGTAGGGATGCTCCCTCCCTCCCTCCCTCTCACACTCTCTCACACACACACACACACACACACACACACACACACACACACACAGACTCACACAAACACACACTACATTGACTCCATTTGGTTAAATGAATGTTTTGTTAAGGAGGAGTAAAACCAGGGGAAGGGGGGATAAGAGGGGGAGATGGGGTATTGGGGGGGGGGGGGGGGGGGGGGAGAGGGGGATGGAGAGAGGGGAGGAGGTAAGGCAGGAAAAGAGGAAAGGAGGAGATGGTTTAGGTAGGAGGAGAGACACAGAGAGGGGAGGAGGATTTAATTGAGAGGGGAAGGAGGTAGGAGATGATTTGGGTAAGAGGGGAGGAAGAGAAGGAAGAAGAAGGGATGTAAAAGGGAGGAGGAGAGGATGGATGGAAAAGAAGGAGTGATATTGGAGAGAGAAGTGAGGAAGGAAAGGAGGGTAGGAAACAGGAAGGAGGAAAAGAGAAATTAATTTCACATAGAGAAATAAAGAGATGAAGGATGGAGGACTGAAGGGAGGAAGAAGGAGGGGATTCAGAAAAGAGGAGATGAATGGAGAGAGGAATAAAGGATGTGAAAAGGGAAGGGGGGATGGAGGGATACATTAAGGAGGGAAGGAGGAGAGATAAAGAGGAGATACAGGAGAGGAGGTATAGGAAAAAGGGAATGAGGAGGTGATTGAATGGAGGGAAGGAGAAAGGGAAGGAAAGAGGGAAAGAAGGGAGATGAAAGAGAGATAAAGATATAGAAGAAGGTAAAGAGGGAGAAAAGAGGGGAGAAGAAGATGATGGATGAACGAGGGGGAGGAAACAAAATGACAGTAAACAAGGAAGAAGTAAAAGAGGGAAGGGAGGGAAGAGGAGGAAGAGGAGGAATGGAAAAATAAGAATTGAACAAAGGGAGGAGGGAAGGAGACAGAAAGATAAAAGTGGATAGAGGGATGGGGGAAGAAAACTCAGAAGGAGAGGAGGAAGGAGGAAGGAGGAGGAGGAAGGAAGGAAGGAAGGAAGGAAGGAAGGAAGGAGACAGAGGAATGAAAGAGAGAGGGGAGAGGGAGGGAGACAGGGAGGAAAAGGCACAGAGGGAGATGACGGAATAGGGTGCGTCAAGAAAAGGGGAGGAAGGAAGGAAGGAAGGAAGGAAGGAGGAAGGAAGGAAGGAAGAGGAAGAAAGGAGGGAAGAAAGGAGGTGGTGGAATGGAAGACAGGAAGGAGAAGAATCAGGAGGAGACGAGAAAGGAGGGGAGTCCCGAAAAGAAGGAAGGAGATGGAGGGCTGGATAGGAGGAGAGGAAGAAGAGGGATTATTGGAAGTTCCGAAGGTGGGAGAGACAGAAGGAGGTGTGTCACGAGAGGAGAAGGAGGTGTGTCACGAGAGGAGAAGGAGTAAAAGAGGAGTAAAAGAACAGGGGAGGAAGGAGGGAATGAGACGAAGGGGTGGAAGAGGATTGCTCAGGAGGAGAGGCAGAGGGATTAAAGGGAGACGCGAAGGAGGGGTGGGATGAGACGAGTCAAAGAAAAGGGGAGAAGGAAGGAGGGAGGAGGGAGGAGGAGGAGGAGGAGGGAGGGAGGAGGGAGGAGGGAGGAGAGAGGAGGAGGGATGGAAGGGAGAGGAGGAGAGGAGGAGGAGGGAGGAGGAGGAGGAGGGAGGAGGAGGGAGGAGGAGAGAGGAGGGAGGAGGAGGAGGAGGGAGGAGGAGGAGGAGGAGGAGGAGGGAGGAAGGAGGAGGGGAGGAGGAGGAGTGAGGAGGAGGAGGAGGAGGAGGAGGAGGAGGGAGGGAGGAGGGAGGAGGAGGAGGAGGAAGGAGGGAGGAAGAGGGAGGAGGGAGGAGGGAGGAGTGAGGAGGGAGGAGGAGGAGGAGGAGGAGGAAGGAGGAGGGAGGAGGAGGGAGGAGGAGGAGGAGGAGGAGGAGGAGGAGAGGAGGAGGAGGAGGAGGAGGGAGGGGGAGGAGGAGGGAGGAGGGAGGAGGAGGAGGAGGAGGGAGGAGGGAGGAGGAGGAGGAGGGAGGAGGAGGAGGAGGGAGGAGGAGGGAGGAGGAGGAGGGAGGAGGAGGAGGAGGGAGGAGGAGGAGGAGGGAGGAGGGAGGAGGAGGAGGAGGAGGGAGGAGGAGGAGGAGGGAGGGAGGGAGGAGGAGGGAGGAGGGAGGAGGAGGAGGAGAGGGAGGGAGAGGGAGGAGGAGGGAGGAGAGGAGGAGTGAGGAGGAGGAGGAGGGAGGAGGAGGAGGGGAGGAGGAGGAGGAGGAGGAGGAGGAGGAGGAGCTGAAGGCCAAATAATGGAGCAGCTCATCTCATGGTGAATTTGAATGGAGGCTGAATTAATTTAAATCTCATCACGGCCTCTAATACCTTATCAGTTCTGCACGGAGACAAGGGACGTAATCGCATTAGAGCCGCCACTCTGCTCTGCTGCACACACACAGACACACACTGCACACACACACACAGACACACACAGACACACTGAACCACACACACACACACACACACTGACACACACTGAACCAACACACACACACACACAACACACACACACTGTACCTGTGCTGGTATGTGTTGCTTTTTTCTACACACGCACAGATACACACTGTCCACGTGTGTGTGTGTGTGTGTGTGTGTGTGTGTGTGTGAGACTTCATGCTGCATGTGCACGTGCATTTAAAAACACAACACAGGGTGTAGAAATGCCCCCATGAGTACAAGCAAGACAACAGCACGCATGTAAAAACACACACACACACCAATTCTGTGTGTGTGTGTTTATCATCTAAAACACACACTGTGTGCCAACTTCAGTGCTACAACACAGCGTGCACACACACACACACACACACGACACACCACACACACACACACACACACACACACACACACACACACACACACGGACTAGCAGAGCAGCCTTCCAGTTACCTTCTAGGGGAAAAGGCTCATGGGAAGTTATGCGCTCGGCTGTTGACATTGGCTGAGGCGGGACGAGCAGCTTTACAGCACCGGCTCCTCACGCTGAGACGTACACACACACACACACACACACACACACACACACACACACACACACACACACACACACACACACACACACACACACACACACACAGACACACACAGACACACACACACACACACACACACACACACACACACACACACACACACACACACACCCTCTCCAGACAACATGGCGGTGAGACGACAGCCTCTGTCAGCGTCAGTTTGATGGCGCCCGATAAGGAGAAGGAGAACTCCGCCCAGAAGATGCTGTGGATTCAGGGCGGCTCCATGTTTCCATGAGCTCAGGGTTCGACGAGCGTCTCTCAGCTTCTCACCTCAGACGACCACCGGACTTTTACCTGTTCCAACTTCTACCTGGTCCCAGACGTTCTCTGCTCCTCCGGTTTCCTCAGGAGGGAACGTCTCTCGTCTCCTCAGGAATCCGAAGCCGCTCCGCTCGTCCACATTAACGGAGCCGGTTGTGTTTGTTTTTCATTCCAGTGGATAAATGGACAGACATGAGCTTCTCCTCCAGTTTCAAAACTTGAACTCAGTCACTCAGCCCCTGGATGGAAATCACCTCATTCACATGGATTCTGCTGATGCACCAGATTCTTTATCGATTCCCTGAACGAGGCCTGGACAGGACTTTGGATTTTTCTCTCTGAGAGTCTGAGGCTTCGTGTTTGTTCCATAGTTTCATGTTATCTGTCTGACATGCTTCCTGTCGTCATCCCTACGTGGGCTGAGCACTTCCACGGCTACAGGTCGATTCTCATAAACACATCAGTCTCTCGTTCGGTTTCTTTAACCTACAAAATATATATTTGTTTCTCTCTGTGTGAAAATCTGATTCTCACGGTGCGTCCTCGGCCTCCAGCAATATTTCATATCACCAGTCCCTTGCTCCAGCTGAAGAAATACCGATGCATTTCAAAATACTTTTTACTGAGAGAATATTTCATTATTATGAAGACGTTGAGATTTAAAGGAGCTGAAGAAGAAGAAAAGACGTTTAAATGTAAAAACCACCCGACGACGCTAAGTGGGAGGAGAGTGCGTCGAGGAGCGGAGCCAGAGAAGCGTTCACCGGACCGTGGCGACGGTTTCTAAACTAATTGTACGTTACAGCTATTTATCATTTGTGGAGAAATGTCACACTTTAATACCGAAGAGTGAAAATACAGATTCCATGAAGAGGAAACGTTAACCTGTCTTTGTATCGGAGGAGAATCTAAATTCACGATGAGGTCACGCCACAAGTCGCCGATTTGCACGAGATGCTCTTTACGCGAACGTGACGAAGAACAAACCCGTCAACCGACCAACTACGAAAAGGTCAAAGGTCAAAGCCTCGTGTGATTCACAGGCCCGACGACCGTCGAGCTCTTTAAGCAAAAGGGCAATTCAATAATAATTAAATTTAGTGTTAAGTTCAAAGCAGAGATTTCATGTTAAATTCTAATTGGATCAGTTGAAATGAAAACGGCTCTGAACCTGTTCCTCTCGGTCCCGGCTCACAACGTGGCGCCGGTCCAACTGGATGTGTCGTCACCGGGAGATGAATCAAGCCACAGTCACTGAAGTTCTTTGAATTCCTCGAAAGAGGCAGAATGTCGGAGGGAGAGAAAAACAACCCTCATCATCAGGAGCAGATGGTTTACATTTCTTCTCCTTGATGTAATTGGTTTAGTCACAATTTCCATGTACAGCAGAACCGCTGAAGGACGGAGCGGCTCACTGCTGACGGTTATGCTTATGCAACACGTTGAGTCAAATTAGAGCTGGAGAAACTGTTTATGAAGCAACACGGGATCGAGTGGCTCCGTGGTCACGTCTCCGAACCCGTGATCAAACTCTTTCTCTGGTCACATCTGTAAAAAAGCCTGAGTCCGCGAGCAGCTGCAGAACAAAGAGCAGGATTTAACCAGAGCCAGAAGTCCTCTGAGGAGGTGGAGGAGACCAAACGCAGAGAGAAAAGAGACGACACACAACTTGAACCAGGAATCTGAACGTGACCTCATTTAAACCACTAAATACAAACAGAGCTGTGTTCCTCCGGAGCTCAGGTTGTTTCACTACAACTCAAACTGGAAGAAATCTGTAGTTTGAATCCAGGTCACGTTTCCTTTGGTCGCCTGGCGGTGGCGTCGCGTTCCCCCCCGACAACACGGACGTCACGTTTCATCCAGTCTGAAGTCGCATTATAGTCTGGATCTTAAATTATCAGAGGAACAAGCTGAGCATTGATTAAATATATATAGATAAAAACCTCCTGAACCATCAGACTCTGAAGGAGTCCAACCAGGAGAAGACTCCCATCATCCCACGGCTCTACATTGTACTGTTGATCTCATTGTTTGGTTCACGACCCGCAGCTCGTGTTAAAGGTCCAAACGACGCCCGTCTATCTCCTGATCCGTCTTCTCTTCACTCATTTGAGATTGTTTGAGTTTTACTTCTACATTTCTCTGGGTTCCCATCCCCCTGTTGTGATGTTTGACTGTAGATATCATCAACGTCGTCCAGCCCGACTTACAAATCAATAAATAACCCACAGCCCGTCTGCGGCTTCCACTCCAAACAAACACCGTGTTTCTGATGCTCTGAAAAACTGGTTCACTAAGAATTTGAGTAGTAAATTCCTGCGGAGGCTTCATTTAAAAGACATAAGATGACACATATTTCAGGATTACCGCACTGGCTCCGGACCGAAAACTGGTTTCCAAGAAAGAGAGGAGAGGAGAAGAGAGCTCTGGCAGGTGAGCCGACTCTGAGGTCGGAACATTTTCATCCAAACCAGATGAACCTTCGAAGGTCTGATGCAACGAGACGGACTGCTGTACCCCACACAACACACACACACACACACACACACACACACACACACACACACAGTGAAACACGTGCATGACCTAATGAACCAGCCAATAACACGGTGTGTGTACAAACTCATCAAACTGTGTGGGTTTCTCTGAGGTTTGTTCTCCGGCCAGAGCGCCGCTGGCAGGAATCTGTGCGTTCACCGGCCGACACACGTCAGCAGCTCCGAGGAGCTCAAGTTACAAATGTTTTTACAAACCTCGTCGTCTTTGAGGAGAACGTGGCCGAGGCCGGGGGGGGGGGGGGGGGGGGAGCCGGGTTCATGGCTCCGTTTAAACAGAAATCTTTTCCTTTTTGTGTTGCGATCAAAACTCATTGAAAGCTGTGAATCACAGCAGTTATCGAACTGATTACTTCCCCTGGAGATAAGGGGCTTGGATTTGTAATCTGGACACAAGCAGCGTGTTTATGGAGATGAAAGGATTTGATTTGGAACATTATTCAATTTTCTGTTCCTTTTCAATCGCATAAAGAAATTAAATTCTGCTCTTTACATTCCTTCCTGGTCAGAGATCCACCCGTCGACAGGCTGATGGCAAAATACAGAAAAACATAGAAATACATCAAATAAATAGAATTGTATTACAAAACTGTAAGTTAGGTTTAAATATCTTGTTTTAAATAACAAGTGAGTGTCATAGGTTAACAGCTCATACCTCCACATGTGAATCACACACACTCACAGACACACACACATGAATATCATCAAGATGCATGAATTAGAACAGACGAGTTCAGAGACAAGAAGCATCAGAAAGATGTTTTCACGAATCGTTGCAGCAGAAAACAAACATCCAGCAGGAGTCCGGGACACGCCCAATTCCTAACACACACAGACACACACACGCGCGCGCACACAGACACACACACGCGAGCGCACACAGACACACACAACACACACACCTTTTTTATAATAAAGCTTCAGTTTTAAGAGATAGATTTTTTTGGGGCCGACTGAGTCTGAGATGGAGGAAGACGCTGTCGCTGCCAAATCAGTGTTTTCACAGCCTGAATCACAGCTTACCACTGATACTAGCTCAGGGACACGCACACGCACACACACGCACACACACACACCACACACACACACACACACACACACACACCACACACACACACCACACGACACACACAAATTATACAGGATACCGAAGGAGGGATGGTGCTTGTGCACAGACACAACCACCCACATTCACATATAAACATGTTGTACTACACTACAAACACAAAACACACACACAATAGTCCTCTGTGTGTGTTACCGAAATTAATTAGAAACACACACTGTTCACTGAGCCAGCGTCACGTACACAGAGGGTGTGAGGCTCTGTGTCGTTTCCTCCACAACCATCATTAAACCGCCGTGCGTCCTTCTGTCGCTTCAGACCAGATGAGGTCGTCTACGTTCTCATGCACCGAGGACGCGTCAGGTCCGAGCCGGCCGAGCCGAGCCGGGCCGAGCCGAGCCGGGCGACCCGGTCCATAGACTACATAGAAATGGTCCGTGAAGTGAAGTGAGAGCTGATCAGCCTGAGAGCAAAGGTCAAACTTAAAGAAATGAACCCGATCCACATCGGGCGGCTCAGGGAAACACGCTGCTTCTTCTAAGAGTTCGATGCTAGTGATCGGATGTCGGATACAAAGGCTTGGGCGTGTCCTCAACGTGGAGCAGAACCTCACACAAAGATCGGGAAGGAGACCAGCTCGATGACACAAACAACGTTCGTCCAAAACAACGTGTGCTAACGCAGAAGTGTCGGAAACCTGTATTCTGTGTGATGGTCACCAGGGGGCGACTCCACTGGATGTTTCTATAGAAGTCCACGAGAAAATGACTTTTAAAAAACGTAACGTGAACAGCAGCTCACGAACGTGACGATTGAAGTGGACGCTACAAAGTCGCTCAGTCGTCTTCCTGCAGCTTCCTCCTCCGTCAACACGCTGAGAACGACAGCGATGAAACAATCAACACTATTTACTTCATCTGCGAGAGGCCACAATGTTTGCTGTGCGCACACACACACACACACACACTTAAAAATCAGACAGGACACACACAAATTGTACAAACCCAGACAGACACACACCTGCATTTCTTTCTCTCTCCCTGCTTTGTCTCGTCTCATCCTTCAACACACACACACACACACACACACACACACACACACACACACACACACACACACACACACACACACACACACACACACACACACACACACACACACACACACACACACACACACACACACACACACACACACGGCCTTCTTCTTCTTTGAGTAAAACATTTCCCTCTGATTCTTTTTAGTTTGTCTGTCTGCCTCTCTCTTTCTGCCCCCCCCCCCCTCCCCCCCACCAGTGCAGTTTGGGCTGTTTCCATGGCAACGTGCCGAGTCCCATGGTCGCTGGAGGGAGCGAGCGCTACCCCGCTCGTCCTGCCCAAAAAACAGAAAATAATATCTGCTAAACACTCCTTCAAAAAACTGAGGACTACAATCACTGTGTGTGTGTGTGTGTGTGTGTGTGGTGTGTGGTGTGTGTGTGTGTGTGACGTGTGTGTGTGTGTGTGTGTGTGTGGCGACCAAAAACCTTCAGTTTCAGTCTTTGTCTGTGAGACACAGAAACAAAATCTCTACAGTCTACAGATGAATGATTATAGATCTTTGTTTTATATAATCATTATTATTATAATTAAACTTATCTAATGAGGTTTGATTGACAGTTTGGTGACGAGCTGATCGGAAACTTCACGTGTTTATGTCCCGCGTCAAAGAAAGAAGAACGAAAAGTCTCTGTTTCATTTTCATTCATTTGTTCATTCAACAGGCAGCGAAAGAGAGGAGGAGGATGAGAGAGAAGAGGAGGAGAGGAGGAGAGGAGGAGAGGAGAGGATGAGAGAGAAGAGGAGGAGGAGAGGAGGAGAGAGAAGAGGAGGAGAGGATGAGAGAGAAGAGAGAGAAGAGGAGGAGGAGGAGGAACGAGGAAATGAAGCTGAAGATCGGTAGAGATGCAAACAAGGAGAAAGAGAAGGAGTAATCAGTGAAGAAGAGGAGGGAGGAAGAACCAGAGAGAGGAGTGTAAAATGTCCTTCCTTCCATTATCATCCTCTTTCCTCACGTCATTGCAGCCATCGGTCCCAATCCCGCTCCACACCAGCCTTGCCTCCCCCCACGCTGCGCCCCACAGCCCTCAGCAGCCGCTCTCGCCGCCAGAGGCACGCAGAGGCAGCCGACAGCAACGCCAGCGAGACGGCTGACCGAGAGCCTCGCCGCAAACTCCCTCCACCCTCCATCTCTCCCTCCTCCTCCATCACTCTTCTCCTCCTCCTCCCTCCATCACTCTTCTCCTCCTCCTCCCTCCATCACTCTTCTCCTCCCTCGTCTCCTCTTTGATTTTTCTTTTAAACGTCCTACGTTCTCCCGCGGCGTCTATTTGTTTATACATCAATAATTTCTGGTGACAAACGGCGTCTTTTCCCCGGCTCGCCCGCCGCCCGCCGCCCGCCGCTCGCACGCCGCCTGACGCCTGACACGTCACTTTCTTCTTCCTTCTCTTTAAAGGAGCGAGCGGGCGACGGGGAGATGTCGCGTTTCTTTATCTGCTCAGATGAAGACTCCTCCCCTTCCCAAAACAAAAAGACAAAGGAGGATGTTTTATGAAATAAAATTTGGACGGCTCTAAAAAATAAGTAAATCACATATACGCTCAATTATGATATTGTTTTTATAGAGTTCACCGGACTCGGTATGAACCTGGGAACATGTTTGATTCATGCTGGTTCCACCACAGGAGGCAGCTCAAGGTGCCTCGGCTCATTATACAGACATAAATTAAAGTTAATGCAACACATGCATATAAAAATATAGATTTGATGAAGAGGTGGCTCGAGTGAAGAAGGTCTGTGGTTCGATTTTAAAAGAGTTTAACATCCACAGGTCAAATTAAACAGTATTTTAAATGAGTCGTCTTTAGATCAATTATTTAGATGTATAGATTATTAAGATTAGTAAAAGCCTCCTACTGACACAGGCGTCTTGTGAAAGGTTTTTACTGTGAATGAATTTACTGTACAACAGCTGATTGTTGAAATGCTACTACAAATACAACCGTAGATCCACATGGTGGCGCTGTCTCTGTCTGTGCTGGATATTAGTTTGTTTCCTCTCTGAGACTCTGAAGCTTCACGTGTTTGTTCCACGTTTCATCTGATCGGTTAGTTTTACTTTCACTTTGTAATTTAGAGACTAAAGAATTCAGTCTGACGTACGTCCTGTGGGCGGAGTCTACCTATACCTGACTCTGATTGGTTTATAGACGATGTCTGATGTGGCAGGTTGTCAGTTGGGGGGGTCATTAGGTCACCATGTTAACATCATGATGGTATTACTCCCAGTATCAGCATCTTCAGGTGCAGTACTCCAAAGTACTACAGTACTACAGTATTACAGTACTCCACAGTACTCCACAGTACTACAGTACTCTATTACTCTTCTTCTTCTTCTTCTTCTTCTTCTTCTTCTTCTACTGTTTAATTCTGTCTCTACTCCCTGTGATTGGTCCAAAAGTACAAACTATCCAACAAAGTGTTTTTACTCTGGATCAGAACCAGGTTCAGTTTGATCCAGACCCAGAACTCCTCCTCTTGCTCTGAGGAACCTTTCACACCTGGTGTTCAGGTTCAGACTGAACTGAACCCAACCAGGTGTGAACCTGACGACACTCAGGACTTTCAGCTGTGCAGTTTTTTAACGACCACAATTTTGTACAAATGTTCATTGAACACAACAAATCAGGATGTGTGTGTAAACTCACTCAGGTAACGTCTCCCCACGGACCTGTGTGTGTGTGGTGTGTGTGTGTGTGTGTGTGTGTGTGTGTCCCTCCTACTTGTGATACTAAAGACTAAAGCGGACAAGTGACATCCCATCAGCACCACACACACACACACACACACACACACACACACACACACACACACACACACACACACACACACACACACACACACACACACACACACACACACACACACACACACACACACACACACACACACACACACACACACACACAGAATCTGCAGCCAAGCAGAGAAAATAGTTTGGCTGCACATCCTGTACTGCCTGTTTAATCTCGACACCAAACTCTCTCTCTTTGTCTCAGTGTCTCTTTTTCACTCATTTTGTTCCCTTTGTCCCTCTTTCTTTCACACACTTTACTTTCTCACACACACACAGACACACACACACACACACACACCAGACACAGACACAGACACACACACACACACACACACACACACACAGACACACACACACGCTCTCTCTCCATGTGGACAAAGCGTTCATTCAGAGGAGGTTTCAGTCAAGCGGCTGATCCACATCTGACTGTTTTTACTCTTTCATCTGACTGAGTGGTTTTCACCTGGTTCTACGTGATGATGGTTTCATTTATTTGTTTTCCTTCTTCACCTGGTTTCGTCTGACTGATTTCCAGGTTTGGTGGAATTTGGCAAACCTGTCACCAAACTGGGTTTTCTGGTTTGTTCCATCCTGGTGCCTGAATGTTTCTTATTTTTAAGATGTGACTCACTGGTGTTTTTCTTTTTGTTTTATTTGAATGACTAATTGTTTTGGCCCCCCCCCCCACACACACACACACACGCACACCATAAAGCACTGAATGTATTGGGGGGGTGGATACCACATTGTGACTGGCAGTTCCAACCGTCCAATGGGTGCAGGTGGGCGTGTCAATGAGCTTTCAGTCTGGCTCCACCCCCCCCCCCCCCGCTCCTCCAAATATGGTTACTTCTTGTTTTTGAAAACCAAGATGGCGCTGGACAAAATGTCAAACTTTTGTCGTGGATCCCGACAAAAGGATCGATTCAAACATTTATTTGACTTTCCTTAAAAGTGAATCTTTTCTCGGACGTTAAGACAGAAATGATTTTATTCTGTTTTCTTCTGGACCCAGACGACTGAGCCTGGTGCTGGTTTCCCTCCTGAGGGTTTGGACTGAGTCCTTCAGGTGAAGTCTCTCTCTGGACCTCAGGGGTTCTGTTCCCCGAGCTCACTTCCTTGTGTCACATCTACTGACTGGATGCGTCTGCTGCATGTTTTCATCTCTGAGATGAAAGTTTAGAGAACAATAAAGGACGTTTATGCCAGACTGTGATGCAATCTGTGTGTAAGTGTGTGTGTGTGTGTGTGTGTAAGTGTGTGTGTGTGTGTGTGTAAGTGTGTGTGTGCGTGTGGACAAATCCAGCGTCTTAATGTGATGCAATGATGAATTAAATGAGTGTGTCTATAGATTGTGTCTGTGTATACATACAGCATGTGTGTGTGTGTGTGTGTGTGTGTGTGTGTGTGTGTGTGTGTGTGTGTGTGTGTGTGTGTGTGTGTGTGTGTGTGTGTGTGTGTGTGTGTGTGTGCGTGTGCAGTATGATGAAATGGGCGTGCGGAGCCGAAAGCAGCGACGCACTCTGATAAACACAGATCCTGGCACCGGGGATGTGTGTGTGTGGGAGAGAGAGGGAGTACTGTACTACTGCGAGTGTGTGTAGTGCTGGTGCGTGAGCGAGTGTGTAAACAAGTGTGAGAGAAACACAAAGTGTGTGAGTGACTGAGTACTGGTACACATGCAAAGAGGAAGGGATCTTAGCAGGAGGTGTGTTAGCGCAGCAGGGGAGATGAACGCATCACTGTGTGTGTGTGTGTGTGTGTGACTGTGTGTGTGTGTGACTGTGTGTGTGTTGACCAGCTGGTGTTCCACATGTGGACATATCCTACACAACCAGAGACTCCAGCAGAGAGTGTGTCAGTGTGTGTGTGTGTGTGTGTGTGTGTGTGTGTGTGGAGGGCCTGCCAGTTGGTGGGTGTGTTATAATTGTGTAATGTACGTATGAGTCACTTTATTTGTGTTTGTGTTTGTCAGCACAGTGGGGCTGTCACGAGATCTGGCGTTTGAACCAAGTCGACGCCAAAACTCTGACGGAACTTCTTTCAACAGCAAAGATTCTGAAAGTAGAGACGACACAGAGGGAACCTTAGATACTGAGGGAACCTTAGATACTGAGGAACCATAGATACTGAAGGAACCTTAGATACTGAAGGAACCGTAGATACTGAAGGAACCTTAGATACTGAGGGAACCTTAGATACTGAAGGAACCTTAGATACTGAAGGAACCTTAGATACTGAAGGAACCTTAGATACTGAAGGAACCTTAGATACTGAAGGAACCGTAGATACTGAAGGAACCTTAGATACTGAGGGAACCTTAGATACTGAAGGAACCTTAGATACTGAGGGAACCGTAGATACTGAGGAACCTTAGATACTGAGGGAACCTTAGATACTGAAGGAACCTTAGATACTGAAGGAACCTTAGATACTGAAGGAACCGTAGATACTGAAGGAACCTTAGATACTGAGGGAACCTTAGATACTGAAGGAACCTTAGATACTGAAGGAACCGTAGATACTGAAGGAACCTTAGATACTGAGGGAACCATAGATACTGAAGGAACCTTAGATACTGAAGGAACCTTAGATACTGAAGGAACCTTAGATACTGAAGGAACCTTAGATACTGAAGGAACCGTAGATACTGAAGGAACCTTAGATACTGAAGGAACCTTAGATACTGAAGGAACCGTAGATACTGAAGGAACCTAGATACTGAAGGAACCTTAGATACTGAAGGAACCGTAGATACTGAAGGAACCTAGATACTGAAGGAACCTTAGATACTGAAGGAACCTTAGATACTGAAGGAACCATAGATACTGAAGGAACCTTAGATACTGAAGGAACCTTAGATACTGAAGGAACCTTAGATACTGAAGGAACCTTAGATACTGAAGGAACCTTAGATACTGAAGGAACCATAGATACTGAAGGAACCTTAGATACTGAAGGAACCTTAGATACTGAGGAACCGTAGATACTGAAGGAACCGTAGATACTGAAGGAACCGTAGATACTGAAGGAACCTTAGATACTGAAGGAACCTTAGATACTGAAGGAACCGTAGATACTGAAGGAACCTTAGATACTGAAGGAACCTTAGATACTGAAGGAAACCTAGATACTGAAGGAACCTAGATATGAAGGAACCTTAGATACTGAGGAACCTTAGATACTGAAGGAACCTAGATACTGAAGGAACCTTAGATACTGAAGGAACCTTAGATACTGAGGAACCTGTTAGACTACTGAAGGAACCAGATATGAAAAGATACTGAAGGAACCAGTAGATAGCACGAGATACGGCTAGACGCAGCTGCCAACACAGCCTGATCGGTGATCCATTACTTCTACTGACTACCTCATTACAGATAGCTCGCAGTACAAACTTGTTCAGTTATACTGGTGTGATTCCCAGTTGTGTTGTTGTGTTGTCGTGTTGTCGTCCTGGCGCTGTGAGCTCCGTGCAGCAGTTTGGCTTCAGCAGCCGCAGCCGCAGCCGCAGCCGCAGCCGGGACCAGGATTCAAACTGCAGCAGTCAAAGAGCCAAGTTGCTTCTGTTCCAACAGGATCTGAGGTTTGTCGTTTGTTTCTTCCGTCGGTCTTTACAGAAGCATCAGATCTCATGTTCTCAGGAGAGTCTCAGGAGAATCCTCATCCTCAACCACAGCTGTGTTCCAATCCAGGGGCGCATTCTTCGATTGGCCTCTAGGCTGCATCACAGCAGCGTTGGCTCCTTCCGATGCGTCCTACGGGTGGGTCCTTCTCAACCTATCCCACGTGGTAAACCAGGGGAAATGCTAACTAGCCAGCCAGCTAGCTAGTGACTGAGATGCTCAACCTAGTTAAGGATCCAGCCGGTGAGAACCCACAGGTCTCGTGTGAAAGCAGCTGAACATGAGAAACATGAGCTGCAGCCACTTTCAATGGAAACATTCCTGAGCACAACGGAGCAACACGGACTTTGTGGTTCCAGGACGATGTACCACTGACACCGGAGGGTAAAGTGAACCCTCTGACCCAGGAAGGAAGTTTCTGTTCATGCTCTGCTGTAGCTCTTCAGCCCCCCCCCCCCCCCCCCCCACCCCGCCCCCCAGGGAGGAACAACTTGGAAAGAATGAAGATGTTGTTGCAGAGAAGCGGCCTGGCTCCCTCACAGAGGATTAACAAGTGTAACGCTGTGCAGATGTAGAAGTCACATGTACACAGACACAGGAATCAGCTGCTTCCCACTGGGTCTCGGTTTGAAGAGCTCATCATCTGTCCGCACTTATCTGCTGATGGAATCTGTTTCCACTAACCGGGCTTTATCGACTTCTGCTCCTGCTAATGATTTACTACACTTCCCAGAATCCCCTCTGATCAACTGCAGAGACAAGTGCAGGGAGTCACTGCTCAGCTAGGAGGCTCGTTCAGCCACAGAACCCATGAGCCTCAGCTACAAAACCCATGAGCCTCAGCCACAGAACCTATGAGCCTCAGCTACAGAACCCATGAGCCTCAGCTACAGAACCCAGGAGCCTCAGCTACAGAACCCAGGAGCCTCAGCCACAGAACCCATGAGCCTCAGCTACAGAACCCATGAGCCTCAGCCACAGAACCCAGGAGCCTCAGCTACAGAACCCAGGAGCCTCAGCCACAGAACCCGTGAGCCTCAGCTACGGAACCCATGAGCCTCAGCCACAGAACCCATGAGCCTCAGCTACAGAACCCATGAGCCTCAGCTACAGAACCCATGAACCTTTTAGTCTTGAGGTTTGATAACCAGCCCGACACCAAGAATAGACGTGAAATTGCTAAAAGGACCCGAACATGTGAAGCAATCTGCCAACAGTTGTGTAACAGTGTTCAGGCTGGAGTTCCCCTCCAGGTATTCACACACACACAATCACAAACACTAAGACACACACACACACACCCATACAAAAACACACACTAATATTCTGGTGCGCACGCGCTTGGCCCAGGTCCGAATGTTTCTGTTGTTTCAACCCTTGAGGAGATTTCTGTGGAAAATTCTTGCTGCTGTGATGATCGGGCCTCAGACATGAAGCTCGCAGAGGGCGAGTCAACAACAGTAATACTGTACAGATGGAGCCGCGGCCCCACTTCCACGTTCTCTGGTGAAGTGGGCCAATCCTGCGGCACAAATCCTTTTAATAAAGTGTGTCTCTGCTCCTCTTGTCCTATTCGTCCCTGCTCTCCATCCATCCTGGACATCTCAACCCTGCTCCGCCCTGGGTGTCTGTCCCTCAGTGAGACGTCTCAGGTTTAATTGTTCTGGGACAACCTTTCTTTGGACAAAGGTTTGCTACGATTCCAAACATCCGTCCCGTTGCCACTCAACCAGGAGACGATCTTTATTAACGATGGACGACTTTGTCCAGGTTTGTCTTCACTTACAAGCAGCGAGTAACCTCCTGCAGCTGCGAGGAAGAGGACGAAGATCCACTTCTCTGAACCTGGGATGTTGTCGAGTGACGTGTGCTGCACATCGCATGTTGTGATTATCTAAATTAGCTTCGTCTTAGAAAGATCGGCTGCAACTCAGGAAGTTTAATGTGGATTCTGGGGCATTTTCTCTGTTGAGGCTCCTTCACGCACTGAGTGAAACTCCGATGATACGATTCACAAGCTGCGACACGGTGACGGCTTCACACTGAGGTCTGCGTGGATATGAAAGTCATTGATCGGGAAATTGAGCAGCTGAGGAAAACAAATGTCCAGTCAGACCTGAGCGTGTCACGTGATCAGTGAAATTCAACGTGTCACGTGATCAGTGAAATTCAACGTGTCACGTGATCAGTGTTCCTTGGAGAACCTGATGGTCGTTTATATAGAATCTCGCCACACGTTCTATCGTGAAACCATAACGAGTCAACGCCCTCTGATAAGAATTGATATTGATGTTTTATAGATAGAATATTAATCCCATGATGCATCTCTCCACTGCTCTGTTGTCGGGCGTTAAACGAATTCAACACGTCTGCATGTCGATTGGTTGAAAAGCGCCTGAAGCCTCAAGTTGAGAACCTGGAGAGACTGTGTGAAGGGGAACAGGATTTAAATCTCTTCCAGGAGAGACTGTTCCCTCTTATTAAAATGTTCACGGCGCCTGGTTCCTCCCGGTGACAGGCGGCTTTCCACCGAGTGCTGCTGCTCTGAACAGCATCAAACACGTCCGACGCTCCACGTGGTGGAAAGACACGTCGCTGCCGCGGTAACGTGTTGTTCCACCACGAACCCAGAAACAGTCTGAGTCTCAGTCGTAAGGTTGCTCTGCTCATTTATTCCTGCTCGTGCATTAAATCTGTCTCCCGTCTTTCCCGGAGAAATCCCTGCTTCTTCCTGCAGTCGTCATGAGAGTTGTGAAGCCGTCAATGAGCCGATCAAGGAATAAGGGAAATGAAACCTTAGGGGACAGAAAGCCAGTCTGTGCTCAGCAACACATGCAGGAAGCAGATTGGGCATCAACTCCGTTCCAGGTTCATCAAACGAGAAGAGAAGCCTCCACACAACGAGACCTGTGATGACCACACAGTCTCCCTGGATGAACCTGGATGAACCTAAAGACGTCTGTGGGTGTTCACATCATATGTAAGCAGCCGCTCTGCGCTCGCTCGGCTGTGTTCAGTGCAGGTTGGGGAATCCTCCATAATGTTTGCAGAGTTTACCGACTTGGCTGGCGGCTGTGTTTTCTTATCCTCTAACAGAGAGGGTGATTTGACTGATGCTCGTAACAGATTGCATCACAGCGGGAGACGAACTAAAACGGTTTACGCACCGCGGCTCTCCCTAAACTGTCTAACAGTGGCAGCGCTCCACCTTGTGAATTTGGAATAGTAATTTTACAAATTTCCCAGCAGTCTATCTCCAATTGGCGTTCGCTGGGAGTGCTGTTTGAGATCAGTGGAGCGTGGCTGCGTATCACCTCCGAACAGGAAACATGAGCTCAGGGAAACCAACACTTCGCTCTTCAGGAAAACGTTTGAATGTGACGCTCCTGTTCCTTAGGCCGACCACAACTTCCTCTGTTTACGGTTCGATTCTCTCTGATCACTGTGCAACAAGCTGAACATCCACCACCGCCAGTGTTCATCCTACCTGGTTTATCTGGTTAAACAACCCAAGATCACAACTTTTCAAAATAAAAGCTCTGTAATTCAGCTCCATATAAAGCATTGCAGCAACAAAACAAAAGTTGTGCTTTTACTTTGAAGACAAATTGCCAAACAGGAAGTAATTCTGTGAATGTCGTCCCGTGACGAGATCAGCACGATGACAATGTTTGTGTCAAACCGATAAATAGAAATAATCAGATCATCAGATTATCTGGAGACGAGGACAAAGCCACGTCCTGTAAAACTCCTCGTTCCTGAAATGATTTTTCTTCCACATATTTGTATGATTTATGACACGAGGATGAAAATCCACTACTGATTCTTGGTCGGCTCGTTAAACTCGGGTCATTAGGGACTCGTCTGTTTCACATGAACACAATCTTCTCCCACTGTATTTGATTAGTTACTTTTAAAATCTTCATTTCCTCTTAAAACATGTTAAATCTGCAGCTTTCTACCCCCCCCCCCAAAAAAAAATATCCATTAGAGAAGTAATTGTAATTTCTCATTTTTATTTTGGAGGAATTTCTCCTGAGTGGCTCTTAACAGAAGTGAACAGATGAGTTACCTTCCAGACTAAAACACTCACTACTCTGAAAAACACTTGAGTTCATCGTGGCCTCAATTACGTGGAGCGGGATAAAGTGTTCATCGAGCTAAGAGCACGAGGACAAGGAGGGGGGGTGCGTTCAGAAACAAAATGAGTCTGGAGCTCTTTAAATCGTGAACCTCCTTTAAACCCTGAGCATCTCTGGGCCGGAGAAGGACTCGGTGGAAAGGTCCAGAGCTAAAGTCTGAGACTGTTTGAAGCTGAAGAGTCTTGAAGCAGAAAGATTCATTTCTAGTGTTGAAGAGAAGCTTAAGAACGCCCTGGAACCTTTGGGCTGGGCCTCGCAGCAGCAAACACATCTGATCGGTTTCTGACTGATCTCAGTTCAGCTTCACTCTCCAACCTGCTGGAGCTGATAGTGAAGGTGAAGCTGTGACTCGGAGTCAAAGCTCCGGAGCTCGAGAGTCGGTGTGAAGCAACAGAGGAGACGTGTTGTGGTTCAGCAGCAGGAAGGAGGTTCGGGTTTAATACTGCAGCTCAGTGAGAGAGAGCGGCCCACACACACTCCTCCACAGGTGTGAGTGTGTGTGTGTGTGTGTGTGAGTGTGTGTCTGTGAGTGTGTGAGTGTGTGTGTGTGTGTGAGAGTGTGTCTGTCTGTGTGTGTGAGTGTGTGTCCGTGAGTGTGTGTGTGTGTGTGTGTTGTGTGTGTGTGTGTGTGTGTGAGTCATTCTCTCCCACATAGTCGATGCCTCCACCACAGTTGTGGAGATTTCCCATCAGCCCTCACCCGGCACCTGCACCGCTCCTCACGCTCCCACCACAGATCTCTGCTCGCTTCCTGCAACAATAACAACGCCACCGCCGCCGCCCGCCGCCCGCCGCCGCCGCCAACACGGCCGCCGCTACCACTGCCGGAGATGTAATGACTCCAGCAGCAGCACTGGAGGTAACAGATGGCCATTTGATCAGCAACAGTGTGATCAGAGAGTGACACAACATTAGGGCAGCACATTAATCCTGCAGCCTTTGTTTTCCACAATTAATAATGAGACTCAACACAAATATTCACACATTTAATCGTCCGGAAACGTTCAATATTTGACATCTTCACAAAATCAGGACTCGTATGAAAACATGTGAAAGTCAAATCTGTGCCGCTGCACATACGGTGATGTAATAAATATTTGTGGTAATTCAGCGAAGGAGGAAACAACGTTTTCCTCCATTAAAGCTGATTCTTTTTTAATTATACACGAGGTTTTAATCAGGTTTCAAAGCTCGAGGGTCACAACACTCGCTCAGCGTGAACAGGGAAGTCTCTGAGCGAGAGAGAGAACATCCTCCGCACGATCAGGTGCAGAGCTGCAGCTTGCAAATATTTTAGCGCGGATGACCCGTGTGCAAACTGCCCCCGTCACCCCGCAGTGTTAGCGCGGTGCTCCGCCCCCTGAGCTACACGCAGCCCATTCAATAAAGCAGAAGGGCCGTGAAAATAAACCTTCCCGGGCACCCAGCGGGGCTGGCACCGGCCCGCAGGCTGGCCGGGGCCCAGGAAAACACTGGAAGCGCTGACTGGACAGCAGCCAAGCTCTGGTGAATCTGGCTTCGGTCGGCCAGGTTTTCTGCACCAGTGAGTCCTCAGACTGGTGCCGAGTGAAACGCTCATGACAGCACAGAGGGTAAAGAACACAGCTTCTCCAAGTGTCTGGATTTAGACAGAAACCCCCATCACATGATGGAGGTGTGCATCCAAACACGTGGCTTCACATTAAACTGGTGCCCGATGGTTCTGTGAGACAGATCCACTTTCCATCCTGCAAATGGACCAATGACGGCCGTGCATCTAACCTGGGGGCAGGTCCAACACAATGACTGACAGAAGAGGGCAAGTGAAGCAAGATGGCTGCCGCCGTGGTGTGAGGAGAAGTCTTCTCTCTAAAAGAAGAACAAAGAACTGCAGGTGAAGGGATCCAGATATTTCCTGTGGTCGTCATTACGTTGGTTTCATTTCATTGTGACATAAATATTCTGCAGAACTCACCACGGCTCCAGATGTGTTAACTCAAACTGCAGCGCCCTCTACTGGCACCGGCGCCAGCGGCGTGGAGCCGGGAGGCGGGTCGGCTTAGAGCGGCGGGGACACCAGAGGCTGCCGGCGCTGCCGTGTCTAAACTGTTACTGCATGAACCTGCTGAACCGCACATGTTGGATCCAGCTGAGGACACAGAGACACACACACACACACACACACACACACACAGACACACACACACACACACACACACACACAACACACACACTCCCCCCCCCCTGTTTACAGTGGGATGTATGTGTCTCTTCCATTAGTCGTTCTCTCTTTTCTTTTGCTCGAGTATCAAATCTCGTTTTCTCGGTTCTGTGGGAATCATTCGATACTTGTTCCACTTCCTCTTCTCTCCAACTCGCTCTTCCTCGCCTCCGTCCACACTCCTCCACTCGGGGGACGATCTCCAGACGACCAGTCCTCGGTTTAAAGTTTGAGAAAATGAAATGTCGAATCTTTTATGAAACGTCTCTCGGCCGCTTCCTGTCCAGAAGGTGTTTTGACCTTTTCTCAGCCACGATCCTCGTCCCTCCCCGGTTCCAATCTTCACCTCCACAGTGTCTGCTTCTCTTACTCCTACATTCTTTTACGTGAGGTAAATTATGACAAAGTTATGAACAAGTTGACCCTCTGAAAACTAACGTCCTACAGGTGAGGAGTGAAAACATAGAAACTACGCGGATGAAACCTGAAAGTCGTCTTGAGGTTTTGAGTTTCGTCAAATCCTTTTTTGTGTTGTTCTACTTCCTGAAGAGAGCTTCGATCTCCCTTCTAACTTTCCTCTTCCTGGAGGAGTGGACGTGAGCGAACCCAACACCCGTGTGTGCTTCCTGTGGACGCAGGGAAAACACCTGCGGAGCCTCGCCGAGCGAAGACGAGACGACCTTCTCCGTTTCCATTCAGCTTCGCTCTTATTTCAGAATCCTCTTCAAAGCAAACACGTCACTCAGGACTTTTAGTTTCTTTATAATCACGTACTGTCGTTTCATCTTTGAGTGAATATTCCGTCCCCTGTCCTCCTGGGTTTTCTCCTCTGAGGCGTCTGATCACAATCGGACTCTGACTCATCGCTGGCGACTGAGGCTCTGAACAAATCTCTGGGATTCGCTGTAGATTGATTTGACAGTTTTCACTCTTCACTACAGTTTGTTTCTGTATTTTCATACCTGCGCTGACACTGGATGACATGATGCTGTATTAATATTTATACAATCTAGTGTAACACTGTTGTCTGTGTTCGTCTGGTTGTTGTTTCACAGTTTGAAAAGCCGACGTGTCACGGAACTAAAACCCTGAACATCTTTTTGTACTACATTTAAAACAGTTAATTAATGCACGAGCAGGATTCATCATTAATTTCTGATGATTGCTTTTCTTTGTAAATATGTAAAAGTTGAAAACTGAGTTTTATTCAACAGATTGAATTTCAGTGATGAGACGATGAGGAAAGAATCTCTGAGACTCCAACTAACAAATATCTCTCCGTCACTTATTCTATTATGATTTGGTGAAAGATGAAAGTAACACCCCCCCCCCCCCTTCAGGACGATATTGATATTTGAGTTTCATAAATACAACAGTGAGATATGAGCTGATATTCATTTAATTCAACAAATTTCCCTCAATCGTCTAAACTCACAGACAGAAACTGTAAAAACACAAAGTCCAGTAACCAGTACCGAGACCAGTACCATCTCCAGTAAGTACCGAGACCAGTACCGAGACCAGTACCATCTCCAGTAACCAGTACTGAGACCAGTACCATCTCCAGTAACCAGTACTGAGCCCAGTACCATCTCCAGTAACCAGTACTGAGTCCAGTACCATCTCCAGTAACCAGTACTGAGACCAGTACCAGCTCCAGTAACCAGTACTGAGTCCAGTAACCAGTACCAGCTCCAGTAACCAGTACTGAGACCAGTACCAGCCCAGTAACCAGTACTGAGACCAGTACCAGCTCCAGTAACCAGTACTGAGACCAGTACCATCTCCAGTACCAGTACAGCCAGTCTCCCAGTAACCAGTACTGAGTCCAGTACCATCTCCAGTAACCAGTACTGAGACCAGTACCAGCTCCAGTAACCAGTAGTCCAGTAACCAGTACCATCTCCAGTAACCAGTACTGAGTCCAGTACCATCTCCAGTAACCAGTACTGAGTCCAGTAACCAGTACCATCTCCAGTAACCAGTACTGAGTCCAGTACCATCTCCAGTAACCAGTACTGAGACCAGTACCAGCCCCAGTAACCAGTACTGAGACCAGTACCAGCTCCAGTAACCAGTACTGAGACCAGTACCATCCGTACCATACTGAGCCAGTACTCCCAGTAACCAGTACTGAGACCAGTACCAGCTCGAACCTACTGACCAGTACACCCCAGTACCTTACGAGACCAGTACCATCTCCAGTAACCAGTACTGAGACCAGTACAGCCATAACCACTGACCATCCAGCCCAGACAGTACTGGTCGAACTCCACCAGAGCTGTTCACAGCAGTCAAAGACGGATGAAGATGTTTTCTCCTCCAGAAACTTGAAGTGAACAGAAACTACAGAAGTTCAGATGAATCCTGAAGAACCTCAACGCAGCCTTGAACACGGCTCGGAGCAGATTTCAAAATAAAAGCAGTGCAATGGAACATCCCGCACGACGACTAAAGAAACAAACATGGTACTTACTGCACTTCCTCAGAGGGGAGGAGCTTCTTCACTGGTTTGGGCGGGGCTCGTCGAGAGGCTCCACCTCCTCCTGCGATAACCGCGCGTCCAGCTCGATCTGTCGCTCGCTCTCTCTCTCTCCTCTCTGGACGAGCCTCAGGCCAGCGGCACTCTGGGTAATCTCTGATGGGATCTGAAATCAGAGAGACGGAAAGTGTGTGAGAGACAAATCAGATCTGCAGTGTGTGTGTGTGTGTGTGGTGTGTGTGTGTGTGTGTGAACCAGTATGGGTTTGAAAAACTGCACCACTACAAGTTGGCCCCCAAAAAAGCAGGCAGCGGTTACCGTGGCAACCTGTGCCAAACCGGAGGAAAGAAGAAGCAACAAACACAGAAACAGAAAAACAAAGACGGACGGATTTCTGCTCGTCACACGACTGAAGACGTCTTTCAGCCGAACGAGCTTCCATCACATTTAACCTTCAGCGAGGAGCCAATCAGAGAACAGCTCCGAGGATGAAACTGACCCGGGTGGGGTCGCTGAGTCAAATCCTCAGCTCTCATTGGCTGCAGCAGGGATGACATGTTCATATCCACCAGCCCAGACGGCAGCACCGCCCTAATTAAGAGCCAATCAGGTTTTTCCATTTGGTTTTTGATTAATTGCAGAAAAGAATAAAGACGATTTTTATACTTTCACACTTTGTTCAGCGAGATAATCGTCAGTGATTAAAACCACTCGTCCGGTTTATGAATCTTGAAATCAAACTACAACAAGCGCAGCTGCATCACACGTGTAAAGATCTTCCTCTGACGGACGGAGGTGGAAACTGATCCACGCCGTGGTTATCAAACGTTTATTCAATGTTCATTATATCAACTATAACAGAGGAAGTGTGTAGCTACGTGAAAGTTGTGTAGTGACGATGATTCGTACGTTAAATCTCCGCGTCTCATTGCTTTGAGCGACAGCATCGTGTTATTCAGAGAGCTTAATACTCGGACAGGCCCAATTGCTCAGGGGGCGGTCAAGATTCGGGTGGTCACTGTCGTATGAGCTGTACATGGTCGTCCGCATTATAATCAGTCATTGCGGCAGGGGCGGCAAGATGTTCCTGGATTCACTTCTTGGAGTGTCTGTAGTCCAAATTATTTAGTCGCGGCGAATGCTGCAAATTGATCTCCTTTGTTGGGATCAATAAAGTTGCTTGATCGATAATTCACTATGATTAATATTGGACATCAAAATAAACAACAATTTTGGTTGTGTGTTTTGTGTGGTATGTCTTTGTAGAACATTGAATCCACACACTAGAACTCTGAAGTGGGTGTGTGTGTGGTGTGTGTATGTGTCGTGTTGTGCTTGGTGGGAGTTTGTGTTTCACACTCTTTTATTTTAGACATGTGCCCGTGGTTTTCCATTGACTTCAATTAATTCTCAACTTTAACCTTCAGGCGATGTCTCACTGTGAAGGACACGCACATGCACACGCACACACACTCACGCTCACACACACAGGCACACACACACACACACGCACACGCACACACACACACGCTGAGCTGCATTCAGCAGTTCTACTGTCTGAGGATCGATGCTCTAAAAAACCTTACAAACAAAATACAATAAAAAAGAAGAGCATTTTATTTTTGAGAAGTCGAGAGCGTGAATGAGATGTTTGTGTTCAGACTCAAATTCAAACAACTTTATTGATCCGAACAGACGTGATGAGTTCGGAGCTTCTCATTCCAAACTGACTGAAGAAAGATGGACGGCTTCCAAAAGGTGCCTCCTCTCCATCAGCCCAAATCTGTGTGACACGCCCCTACCAGAGTGAAGCCAGAGCAGTGTCCTACATGACCGGGACCAATCAGAACAGAGTGGACCCAGCGGACTGGGCTTTCTCCAGAGGAGGTGCACGGACGTGAGCGTCCACGTGAGAGCTTCCGATTACCTGCTGACTTTCTGCATCGGCAGGTCGAGTCCGAAACGTCTTTAAAGAGGACCGGAGCTAAAACCCAGTGTTTGAGACAGAGGCTGAAGAGAGGAGCTGCAGCGATGCACAGTCTGAGGAACGTGATTCTGGACGTGTGTGTGTGTGTGTGTGTGTGTGTGTGTGTGTGTGTGTGTGAGTGAGTGGATGAGATCATCAGAGAGAGAAAGACCAACAGGTCTTCTCCAGAGAGTCTGGATCCCCCTGAGGACTGACCTCATCTCCATCCATCACCATCCTGATACTAACCAGCTCTGTGTCTGTGTGTCTGTGTGTGTGTGTGTGTGTGTGTGTGTGTGTGTGTGTGTGTGTGTGGTGTGTGTGTGTGTGTGTGTGTGTGTGCTCCTGAGGCTCACAGGTTATTGTCACTACACAACTACAAAACCCACCGAATATTGCAACGTATATTTGTATATGTATCATTTGTTTAAATTTATTTAGCAGAATTAAAACAATTTTTAATTGTTTGGTCAGAAACTTAACATCAACATTGTCCTAATGTTTGGTCATATGAGTCACACTTTACATCCATGATCACTGAAATTTATTCACTAAGCCCAAGTGCACGGGCCTAAAGTCCCTAGGCCACTGGAGACTTCTTTCAGAGAGTGCAAGGCCAAGATCACTCAAGGTCACTGATGGGACGTGGTTCAGGAGGACAATAGGTCCTGAGAACAGTCTGAGACGTTCACCTGAAGGGACGGACGGACGGACGGACGGCGGCCATGATCAGCTGTCACCCTGAGGAACAGTCGATCGGCTTCATCTGATTCAACAGAAACTCAGGTTTCACCTCAAAAGGCCGGTTCCTGTCACCTCCCTGTGAACCTTCTACTTCACAGGAACAGATCTGAGGTCTGAGGACGACTTCATCTATTCACTTCTGTTCAGGTGAACTGACCCTTGAGGATCACAGACAATCGAGTGTCAGCGAGGGAAACGTCTTCATGGTTTGTCCTCTCCTGTCTTCATGTGTACAGACTGTGTGTTGCACGTCTTGCAGTCCCTTTGCATCATGTGTGAGGTCCGTCCGTCCCCTGCTCTCTCTCCTCTCCCCCCCCCCCCCCCCCCCCTCTCTCTCTACTGTATTAATATCTTAGAGCCAAAGTCACCGAGAGAGATTCCTGTACGTCCTGCGCTTCCTGCCGAGGTCACGCTGACGCAGGAAGCCTCAGATTGATGCGACAGCGAGGACGCGGCCTCGATCTATTTTCCTGTCCATACCTCTACACTGACAGCCGCTTGACAAATATTTTTAGGCGGCGGCACTCATCTGGATATTTTGCATATCTTAATTAGTGCTTACAAAACATGCAAATGAGCCGTACTTAATTAGCTGTGTGGGTTTTCTCCTTAAGTGGCGGCGGTGAGGGGGGGGGGGGTGTGTGTCTGTCCGACCTGAGCTAATCAGGCAGGTCTATTCAAACACTGATTCTTGTTTGTGTTGACAGAACACGGAGCTGAGGCTGCAGCGCTGGAGGAGGTGAAACAATATTTCCCCGATTCCAGTTTTTCAAAAATCATTACAGCCCCACTTATCAGAAATGTTTAATTAGCAATGAACCGAATTAGCCGTGAGGTAACGAGAAGCCTTTCACAGGAACAGAATGTCGGAGAGGTTCTGTCGGCCTCTTGCTGTCGGTCCTGTTCAATCGGGGAGTGAATCCTTCAAACGGCTCGGCCACAGACCTTCCTCTCGGAGGTCACATCGTTATGAGGTGACGATGAAGACTGTTGTGTAACGTCTGGCTCTGCACGATGAAGAATACCAAACATATGTCCCCTTTAATCCCCAGAGGAGACACAGTGATATCAAGTTACAGATTTTCTTAATCCGTCGCTCTGATTCCCTCTAATTCAGAGAAGAGCCACCGAGACGTGGCCACGCCGCCGTGTTCTGAACGAGCCCGTCAGGCTGGACGGGCTGCCCCCCCACTGAACCCACAGGGAGTCGTCTCCCGGGCCTCGCGGCAGCAGCAGAACCTCCCGGGGAGTTTACCTCTGTGGTTCCTGAGAGGATCTTTAGTGGATGCACACACCGACCCGATTATTCATCCCTGCTGGCAATTTCAATCAAGGAAACCTGAACATCAAACATAAAACTGAATGATTGCTTATCTCTAAAGGCAAATAAAGTTTTTAATAATGCAAAAGCTGCATCCTATTATAATTTGGATATTAAAATAGTATTCACCTTGAGCAGCGATACTTGGCTCTGTGCGCTCCTGCCACGCTTCAACACGCTTCCAACACGCTTCCAACACGCTCTGTAAACCTATAAATCAGCACATGTGATGTGTGCTGGGTCTCCACCGGGTCAGCGCCATGACCCTGCAGCTTATATCTTACTTTTGGGATGAGGGAGAAATTGAAAGGAGCCAAATCTGGAGTAGGAGCGTTCGCTGAATGTCCTCGATCAGATGGGGGATAAATCCACTGAGCATCATCACATGTCGTAGAAACAAGAAGTCCGCTTCCCGACCGACACACCTTCATCTGACCGACTGTTGCAGATCTCAGGTTCTCTAACGGCGGTTCTGCCGGGGATCACAGCTCCGCCTGCTTTACTGTGACGTGGGAATCGAACCTCAGAGGAACTGAGGAACTGGACTTATCTGTTCTATCGGAAGATTCCAGCTTCTCTACGTTGGACATTTCTCCACATTTACTTCAGCTTTGGTTTCTTCCCGATATGAAGAATATAGAATAATGAAGTTAATAAATGCAGAGAACGAGAGCCGTTGTCCTCCAGCTCGTGACAACAGATCCAGAAGCAGCTTCCTCGTCCTGTGTGGTGAACTGTACCGGTTTGTTTGGTTAGTTTGGTTTGTTTGGTTCGTAGCTGCATGAATTCATTACCGGCCCGTTGCTCCAAAGAGTTCATAACACACATTGGATCTGTATAATAAAAACCCATTTGACTTGACCTACAGCCAACAGCCGGAGGGCATCGCTCTCTACAGTCGCTCATGAATCTTTCTCATCCAGATATTCTCCCTTTTTTATGCGCAGTTAAAATTTAACAGTATTTTTTACCTCGAATTTTACTTTTAAATCAATTTGGTTAAAGGCGTCACCGCTGGGCGATGAAACGTTGAACCGGAGGAACTGAATAAACCAACTGCTTGTTTTTGGGCTTAATGTCAACACATTAGTGGAACTGTGGGGATTTCCACACAACAGCAGACGACACGCAGAGAGACACAACGAGCGAGAGGGGCTGACGCTCCAGACACAGATCAGAGGGAACGAGGGAACCAGGCCTCGTCCAGGGAACCAGGCCTCGTCCAGGGAACCACGCTCCTTCCTGCCTTGCTCAAGAGCAGCAGGACGTGGGCTGTCTCAGTCCGTCCTGTTCCAGTTCAGATTCATTCACAGAGACTTTCACAGACATGACCGATATTTATTTTATAGAATTAACGGAAGATGTGCAATTATTTAACATTTTTACGTTAATGTTCTGTATTATCTTCTATAAGGTCTTTATATGGTTTTACTTCTTTTCTTTTGATTCATAGTAGATTAGTATCAGCATTGCCCCCAGAAAGCTAAGATCATTTTAATATTTAACTGCAACCTCTTCTCAGCTCAATATTATTTATATTAATATTACATTATAAAAGGAGCTCGTCTTACACTCGTTTTACGCCCGTTAGCTTCGGTACTGAACATGTGAACATGTCAAACGTGGATTTATATTAAAGTACGATGTTGTGTTTGAAGTGGATGTTCATCGTCCCCGAGGAGAGGACGAGTCATCACCCTTTCAAATGATTTACAGGAAGAGAAAAGATTTAGATTATTAAAGATCCCAGGATGTTGGTTTTTATAACCAGAGAGAAACGAAGAGTTCACCCGGAGACACGGGATTCAACCTGGAGACATGGATTTAATTTCGTGGGGACTTGAAACCACAATTAATCAGGTCATCCCAATGAGGTTAATAGTTTTGTTTTTGAAAAACCAAAATAGATTGTATTTAGTATAATGCTTCTTTCTTAAATCTATTATAAATCTAGAATGTACGAGCAGAGCGCGGCCCGACGCCAACAGACTTCTTATGAAACCACAATTAAATCCGCAAGGTCTGGATTTTTATTTGGATCTGCACAAAATCCCACACGCTCATAAATACCTGGTTTTGAATTATCTCTGAGAACTAAAAAGTAGCTTAAAGAATCCAGATGTGTTCACACCTGATTTCACCTCAATGCAACGAGCGGCGCCACAGACCCGGTTTCATTACTGATCTGTTGTTGCTGCAGGACGACACAGATCTGGTGCCGGAGACGACTCAATGTGTCGGATGACCGGCGCTCGGCCGAGCTCATAACCCGACGGGACAAAGACCACGGGCTGAATAAAGACTGGGGGGGGGGGGCTGCCCCACCAGCTGAGAAAGTAATAAAACAGAGACACACACACACACACCGTACACACACAGTGTACACACACACACAACATCTAATAAGATTTCATTGATTGTATTACAGCTGTGCAAGTGTGCCCGAGCTCACCGTCAAACACACACACACACACACACACACACACACACACACACACACACACACACACACACACACACACACACACACACACACACACACACACACACACACACACACACACACACACACACACACACACACACACACACACACACAGCAGAATGAACAGTTCCTTTGTTTGAATTTAACAGTATAATTCATCTATTATCTACATTATTTTTGCAGTTTATCAGTTGAGGGCCATGGGGGGGGGGGGGGCTGGAGGCAGCAGATCCCAGCAGACATTGGGTGAGAGGGGCGGGGGGGGGGGGGGGGGGGGGGGCTCGTCAGCGTGTCCCAGGTTCAACAGTCAGAGACAAAGACTCCAGTTAATCTACACGTGTTGAGACGGTGGGAGGAGGAACCAGATAAAAAGACCATCACGTCACCAATCAATCAATTAAAGGTCAGCGTGTGTTGGAAACAGCTTCCTGATCAGCTGTTAACATCCCGTAACCACGGTAACTACGGTGTCGGGTGTGCAGCGCAGTTCAAGCACGTGCACGTCACATGACGTAGACGCTGTGAGAGAAGAACTTTGGTCTCTGTCACCTGGAGCTTCGACACGAGCCAGAAGAAGAAAGTCGGTGGTAAAAACAAAAAGCAGATTATGAACGCTTTAGAAATCTGTCACATTAGCTTAATGTTTCTGATTGTGAGTAAAATAATATAAATCACATCATAAAACCCATTTAAAGTCACAGACAAGCAACCGACTGACAAGGATAAAACACATTCAGCAACTGAATTAAAAAACCTTATTATAATTATTTGGCCCTGGAGCTGAGATGTTTTCAGACCTTTTGAACAGAGGATCTAAAAACCAGGAGCTCAGAACAAACCAGCCTCAGGTCTCAGCCGCCCGGGGAAACCGAGTCACCTGTCAGCCACGTCACCGCCACGCCACCGCCACGCGTTCCGGCACACTTGGCGTTCTGACAGTGGCTGTGGCAGCTGTGGCTCAAACTCCAGCTCAGGCCGACTAATGAGGGAACAAACAGCCTCTAATAGGCTGTGGATGTGTAAGCACACTAATGCGGCTGGTTGAAGTCCGTCTGGTGCAATGTGGTGCTGCTACCGGCCAATTACAGCAGAGGGGGGGGGGGGGGGGGGGGAGGAGGAGTCTGAACACGCTCAGTGTGGCTCTGCTGAGGGGGTGTGGTGCTGGGAGTGGATGGATGTTTCCTCCTCCTCCTCCTCCTCCTCCTCCTCCTCCTCGGGGATCACACATTGTTTGTACTGTATTTTTGCACCACATGACTTGCAGATTTTTTCTCTCTTTTTGAACCCCCCCCCCCCCCCCCTTGCTGTGTGAGCGCCGCTCTTGCCAGGCAGGAAAGGCAAAACAGCTGTGGCAGTGCCGAGCCGTTCCCCATTAACCCAGGAATTATGCAAGCAGGGAATTCAAATAAGATGCAGATGAGTGGAGGAGCCGGCTCCAACCGAATACCTCTCTGCTCCACCAGGAAGAGAGGAACCTGATCCCAGCGCTGCCGAACGCCAGTCCACTTCCAAGTCCGGGACCTTCTCACCGTTTGAAACGCCCCCGCTCTGAACTCTGCTCACAGAGAGGGAGCCGGGGAAGTGTTGACACGTTACTTACTGATGAGACCATCAGCCTCCATCGGCCTCCATCAGCCTCCACCAGCCTCCACCAGCCTCCATCAGCCTCCACCAGCCGCCATCAGCCTCCATCAGCCGCCATCAGCCCGCCTCTCTCTCTCTCTGATCAGTTTGGTTTGAATCAGTTATTTGATGATATCAATACAGGCTGAGACGTCATGATTGGCGGCTGAGACTGACTCCTGATTGGTCCAGAGCACGTGTGGGTGGGACCTTGAGTCCACGGCTCCACTTTACTGTCACTGCAGCATCAACATCTCTGTTTAGCATGTTAGCATGCTAACACTTGCTAATTAGCACGTTGTCCCAGTTGTTAGTTGATGGTTCAGCGTCTGTTCGTTCACCGACCGAGATTCGAGCTTCGCCCGTCGGCGTCGAGCTTCATCGGCGAGTGAACCTAAACACGCCGTCGCTCCCAAAGCGTTTCCCCCGCAGGAGCGTGTTCTGACTAAAGTTGAAATTTGCCAGTGTTCGTTCTGTTTCCCCGCACGCCGCCAGATGGTGCGAGGCGTGAAAGGCAGATGGTGAAGAGACGTTCAACATGTTCACGTCTTCAGGGAGGAGACGAGCGAGCTGGAGCTAAAAATAGTCTCCGGCAAGGTTTCACTTGTTGACAGGAATCAATTAAGTCAAAATATCTTGTAAAATGTAAAAGTGAAATAATCTGTATGTTTAAAATTGGTTTTCTGTTGCTGAGAGATAAAGAGAAAACTTAAACCTGCGATTTGTATCTTTACTTTACAATCAGGCAAAAGAATTATTAACTCCATGTCAATAAAAAAGTGAATCCTATCCTATTAGTCATTACACTAAATTCTTACATTTGAATAAAATGTGCTGCAGAAGTTCTTCTTCAGACCCGTCACCGACTCTCCGACTCCTCTCCGATACCTTTGAGACTCTGTTGCTGAGGAACCAGAAACGAAGAACCTGTCTGTAATTTAATTTTTATGCAATAAATAAACGGGAGTGGACTTAATCCAACATTTCATCAACTGTTGCCGATCCCAACGTGCACATGCGCCCGGCAGGAGGAGACTGCGTGATGTTCTGTGCTTCACACGTTCTCTCCGAACCTCGACCTCGTCTCCTCAAAGCTTCTCCTCTCGCTGATGGATTCGGTTTCCCGGCTCGCGCCCCCCCCCCCCCGTTACAAACCCTGGAGGAGTGTCTGCATTGTGGCATCAGACAGCAGCCGGCGTCCCAGATGACGCAGCCGACTGACCCGACTTATCTTTATCATGCTCCCCTGTAGGATGAGGTCTAAGAATAGCCGTGTTGGCCTATAGCCGCTCATCCGGCCTGGTTTCCAGGCGGCGCTGCACCGAGCGGAGGGAACCACAACAACAATATCTCCTGCCTCGTATAGTTTAACGATGCTTTTCTTTTTTATTATGGCAATAATGCAGCGATGCTAATGTGCAGTGCGACAGCTTTAATGTGGCTGCACAGAAGCTAACGGGAGCTAATGTGCAGCAGCGTCCACGAGCTGAGGAATGATTATCCCACAATGCTGTTGGTGAAACCAGGCAAGACTCAGGCCGGTGCTGTCGGTAAGGATCAGAGTGATGACACACACACACACACACACACACACACACACACACACACACACACACACACACACACACACACACACACACACACACACACACACACACACACACACACACACACACACACACACACACACACACACACACACACACACACACACACACACACACACACACACACACACACACACACACACACACACACACTTTAATAGCAAGCTCTGATTGGCTGGGGTGCAGCAGGGAAAGAAGATGCAGAAGCAGCCAATGAGGACAGCGTATCTGTGGTCAGCCTACAGCCCTCAGCCAATGAGAACGCAGCTCTGACTCCCCGGAGGCGGGCCATTGGAGCGCTGCCTTCCTTGTTTTGTGTTTTGAGCTCGAACTGGGAGCCACATTCCTGCCGTTCCCCTGCTCCACTCCTGGGCTGGTGCCTGGGTTCAAGAGGTGAAGCAGGGAACTGTGGGAAAATAAGGAGGAGTGGAGGAGGAGGAGTTGTGGGGGGGGGGGCAGATGTGAATGTTTGAAAACCTCGGGGAAAGGTATCCGAGCAGAAACTCTTTCCAGAGAAGAAGACACAGGAATCACAATGGCAGAGCGGGTTTGATTCCTTCACAGCAAAACTTCATCAAACATTCAAACCTTTCAATCGTCTTCACAGCTTTTAAAACCAAAACCGTCTCCGTCCAGACGAGATCATTAGAGAGGGGAACTGAGCAGAACCCAGAGCAGCTGGACCAGCACCACAGGAGGCTCAGACCGGATCGGCACCGACTGCACGTCCGTTTGCTGAGTTACCGTTAATTCACAAGGTGTCACAACCAAACGCTCTGCTGGGAGTCGTGGGACTGGTCGCGTGACTGGGAACCACCAGGAAGAGGAGTGGGCTTCAGCCTCATCGTGAACTCATCAACTATTCAAATCCAGCTCGAATCATTCAAATCAAGGTTTTAGACAAATGTCGAGAGTGAAAGTCACAATACAGTGAAAGAGAGAGAACGACAGGAAGCTGAGAGGAGCAGAAACTGGAGAAGGGAGGAAGACTGAGGAGGAGGAAGAGGCCGATGTGAGGGCACTTCTTGAGCAGATGAGTTTTCAGCCTGCCGACACTCGGAGGAGAGTGACTGTGCGGTTCTGACTGGAGTGGCAAGGTCATTCAGTGCTGAGGAGACGGGAGGAAGAGGATGGAAATGATGAAGAACAGTTTTATAAGCTGGTCACAGGCCGAGGAGCCCTCGCTCTGACCTTCAAATCCTGCTCCTCTGCAGAGGAGTCATTTCTTTATCTTCACTAAATGTCTGGACAAATCCACGAAGGCGTTTCCTCAGAGCCTCAATAATACGTGAATATGGCCAATGACAGTTTATAGGTCATATTAAAATAGTGTGCGTGAGATTAACTGCTGAGTCTCGAGAAAACATCACGAACCCCAAATAAATATAGGAACCAGAGTTCTTACAATTCTTTTACAATAGTTGGAATACATCCAAATGTAAAGGATCCCTTTAGTATGTTTATAATCCCAGCCAGGTTCTGTTATTGTTATTATATCTAATTCTGAATCCTCGAGATTCATTAACAAAAAGAGGCAGAAATATATGAATCAAATGCACAATGGTGAAATTTAACCGGAGCATCAAAGTAGAAGGTTGCTTGATTTGTTGTTGGTGCAGATTCGTGACTTCTCCTTCCACCGATCCAGGGTCAGATCACGGCAGGTTCATCATCCCAGGTCCCAGTCCCCACCAGTATGGTCCTGCTCGTGTGGGGATGCTGGGGCGTTCCCAGACCTGATGGGGAATCTAATCGCTCCAGTGGCTCCTGGATCTAACCCGGGGTCTCCTCCCAGTGTCAGGAGAAGGATCGGATCGATGCTTGAACCAGTGACTCACAGTGGAGCTCGGAGCCTGATCCCCCTGCTGGTGGGAACGCAGGTCGACTGGTCAGTCGGAAGTTTTACCTCCACAACTACGGCAAACTTCTGCATTCGGTCTGAAGCCAGCTGATTCATCGATGTCCCGCTCCTCGCTCAAGAACCAGACATGTTGAGATGGTTTTCAGCAAATCGCCCGGACCTCAGAGTTGGATGTTGGACTCTCCTCCTGGCTGCTTCACTCAGCTCCCCGCCGCCCCCGTGCTCGCTGGAGGTCGCGCTCGGCTGCCGCCAACAGAACCACATCATCTGCCTTCTGTTGAGCATTAAGTGGTTTCACCACCAGGCAACATCGGTTCACTCTGGTTTCATCCGTCGGATTTCTCTGCTCCGCTGCTGCTCCTGGTGGTTTTGTTATTTTGGCAAGGAAAGCGAGCGTTTCAGAGGTCTGCATGTTCTTCATTTAAATGAAATTAATTTGGCTAGCTGGAGAGCAAAGGGCGGCTGGTGGATTTGAAAAACCATCTGCTGCTGTGATCGGTGGAGAAAGACAGAAGTTCATTTCCTGTCATGGTGATGAGTCAGGCAGAGAAATGGCAGGATGGTGCAAGCCCTGCGCCGCCGCCGGCTAAAAATAGTCCCCGAGGTTCACGCCTTGTCTGCACTTCACCAAAAACGTGGAATTTTCTACCACATTAAAAAGTAAAGAAGGAAACTAACGAGCCTGAGTCGGCTGCTCTCTGCCCAAGTTGACACCTCCTCGTGTCTCCAGTCTGAAAACATCACACGGACTCAAACACAGTCGGGGAAGAAGCATGTTCGTGTTATGGTTTTTGTTCCAAGTTTACGTTTGTCATCTTTCCAGTAACATTTGCAAAGTATACAAACAGACTAACGGAGCTGAGATGGTTTTAAAAATGACCAAGACAAATACATTTGTGTTCAAGTTCTTTGAAACGAAACTCTTCCTCTTTAGAATGTCATAATAATACGAGAAGAAAGTCGTAGAATTACGTGAATTAAGTTGTAATTTAATGAAAGAAATTACAAGAATAAAGTTGTAACCCATCAAAGAAGACGGAGAATGAAGTCGTAATTCAACAAGGAAATAAAGTTATAATTTTACAAGAATTAAGTCGTAATTAAATGAGAAAAAAAGTCTTTAATAATATAGTAACATATCATATTATTAGTATAAATAGTAATATTTTAAATCAGCAGATAGGTGAACCCTGTTTTGTTTTTGAGAAACTATGAAATCTCTTCGATATGAAACAGATGTGACCAACGATGACGTCACAGTCGACCAAACGTTTCCTCGTCCAAGGAAGAGACAACTTCCCTCTTTCTAAACATGTGCTCTTATTCTGAAAAGGCCGTGCTTCCCCTGACTGACCATGTCCTGCTCTGACCCACAGTGCGTTCCAACGACTCTTCATCCAGAGACTCACAAACCGAAACCTGCACAAGCTCAGTGGGAAATATGAATGTGGAAGTTAGGTGGCAAACAGCAGGGGCTCGTCTCCACACACACAGACACACACACAGACACACAGACAGACACACACAGACAGACACACACAGACAGACACACACTCTCTCTCTGTCTCTGCACGGAGAAGCAGGTCACTATGACAGATACCTGCAGAACAGTGACCTGCACAGCGCCGCTCTGCAGGCTGGCCGGTGTCCTGCTGCTCTCAGGTCAGCTTGTGTTTCCTCACAGCTCGACACTCGAACTACGAGCTGCCGACTTCACTGAACTCTGCTGATCGTGTTTATGAGAGTTTTGATGAAGGGTTTTTGTCGACCAATCATATTTTACATATCCTGTTTCACCGTGTTCTCTGATCCTGATCACACCTGAAGAAAACTAAAATACAACCTAATATGTAGACTATGTAGGCACTAATAACCAGCTCCTTTATTCCTCTGGTTTCTCACACATGAAGCTCGTCTCCTCCAACCAGCAGCAGTCACATGTAATCCTGACAGAGTCCTAATCAAGGATCCTGCAGCTCAGATGAACCCAGAGGAAACCGATCCGGTTACAGGATCGATTGTGGAACTGCAACTTAGATTCCCCCGGACGTTATTTAAGTCTGCACGACAGCTTCCCTTCCTAAAGGTGGACGGGACGCTTCGGAAAGTGGAGCAACGTCCTCAGCGCCTGCGTCTGAACCGGATTCTCTCCTGTGAGATGAAGCCGCCTCCGTCGGGGAGTATCACGTTCAGCAGGTTCCGTGGAAGCCGGGCTTTGTTGAGACTGAAGGGACAGTGTGAATCAAGTGTGACCCCCCCCGCTGCTCCGTCCTTATACAACATGGCTCCACTGCTCAGAAACAAAGAAACAACAGAGAAGCACAATGACGTGACCTCGAGGATAAAGTCCAACCACAGCTCTCGGAGGATTCCATGACCACTGGCTGACTGCTGGATTTATTCATTTGGGTAAAAATACCCTGGAAAGAACCAAGAATTTAGCCTGATAGCCATTTTGTTTTGAGGTTACAGCCTCTCAGATTTAGAGTTATCTCACTGAGGTTTGTTCTAGTGTTTCTTGATAATATGAATCAGACCTATTGATGTGAATGTGCAGCTCTGCAGTGACCTCACAGGCCGGTTCACACTGGGTGACATCCCACTTTATCTAGCCATGTTGTTGCAATGCAAGAAGAAGCTGCTGCTGCTTCCTTCCTCCCGTGGCGGCGGCGGCGGTGGCGGCGGCGGCGGTGGCGGCGGCGGCGGCTTCCACCTGAACCAGACTAAAACTACATTTTGATTCTTGGAAACGCTGCTTAAACAGAAACGCTCCTTGGTTTGAAACTGAGCTTTTTGTGTGTCTCGGAGGGCTGCAGCCAAGAAACGACTGTTTACACTGTGTGTGTGTCTGTGTGTGTGTGTCTGTGTGTGTGTGTGTGTGTCTGTGTGTGTGTGTTGGAGACCGAGGGCTCCAGATTCCTAAAATTTAGAGCGCAGCAGGAAGCAGGATGAGACTAATTCAATCAGTTCAAAATGAAGATAGAAACTATAATTCTATTCCAAAATAATTCAAAAAAATGGCATCTATCATACATGAACTATCTTTCTATCATTTCTTCTTCTTCTCTTTTCATCGGGATGGAATCATCTTCAGGTCGGAGGAAGGTTCAGGAGGCGGAGGAGCTGGGGAACATCTGTGCTCCTCTCTGAAGAGCAGCTGTTCCTGATGTTTGGGTTCACACTGAATCATGTTCTTTAATCTAACGAGCTTAGCTGAGTAATGATATGTAATTATAATGTTATTAGAGTAATAGCTTTCACATTAGACACCAAACGGGGGGGGGGGGGGGGGGGTGGGCTCTAAAGTCCTGCTACAAAAAGAGGCTGAATTTCATTGCATCATCGTTTCTGCAGATTTAATGATTTATTGTTATTCTTAGTAATCGTCTTTATACACAGTCATTATGGGTTGTCATGGATTTGATAGTTACTTGATTTACTCAAATTAAAATGTATGAAATAATAATAATAATCTAGGTTAATTATTAAAAAAAAAAAGAGAAGTGGCCTGAGATGTGTTTTTCATAATTCAGTTTATAATTCATCAGTTTCTTTATTCGCTAAGAAAACTTCAGCTCCACGACGAGTCAATAAATTCATATAATTCATTATGAATGAATCCGTCTCTTACTTCTTAGAAACAAGTGACGGATTCATGAGAAACAGCTTTCAAATGTTTTCTGACCTTAAAGTCGAATCTGAAACTTTATCAAGCGACTGAGACATAAAACAGATTCTTTCCTTTGTGACGTCAATGATTATTAGATTATCAACTTCCAATCGATTTAGTGTCTCAGCACAGAATACTCCCCGTTCAGCGGATTGAGACGATTCAGCCGATGAACTGTACGAAGTTCGGTTCATTTAAAAGTACACAAAATGTCCACTTGTCCCAGAATGCTTTGTGGCATCACCGGGCCAAGGAGATTTTCAGATTTGTTTTCTGTTCTGAAAACAATAAGGAGTGGTGTGGAAATTCTGGCAAATCAACAAAATAAAAACCCCGAGAAACTGAAGAAGAATGATGTCTAACCTTGAACCGCTCACACACACAGAGACAGTTTGAATCTGGCAGATTGCTACGAGCTCCTGGAGAACGGGAGAATTAGATTTCCTCGCCGCTCGGTGTTGACCTGTTCATTAGAGGAGCAGCTGAGCTCCTCACTTTGTTTCAGCTGCCGTCGAACACAATCACACGCCGCCTCTCGTCTGGAGGGCGCCGGCCCAGCTGGGGAACCTGGATCACCTCCTCGGCCTCGGCAAATAGTGCCGGAGTTCTCTTGGGCAAGGCGGCGCCCTCCCCACAGAGGAGTGCGAGGAGCGGTGGTGTTACAGGGGGACGGCCCCCAGGTGTGAACGTGAGGAAACGCATGAATTTCAATGAGGACACTGATGAAAAAGAGGAGGGGGGGGCGTGCTCGGCGAGCTCTTTCTGGATAAATGAGGGTTTGAAACACGGTTCAAATTAACCATCCAGACATGGGGGGGGGGGGGGGGGGGGGGCTCCTGCAAATCACAGTGTTTTACCTGATGAGCCGCTGGTCACTCATGTGTTGAGTAATTGAGAAACACACGCTGCAGCTTTTAATGAGGAAATAAGCATTCTCCTCTCTCTTCATGAATAAGAATGACTTTCTTAGAGATTTAAGAAAACAGAAATCTAAATCACACACACACACACACACACACACACACACACACACACACACACACACACACACACACACACACACACACACACACACACACACACACACACACACACACACACACACACACACACACACACACACACACACAGTCACCTACTTTCACCGGATGATTGACGGCATGAAACAGAAACCGATGTTTTTAAGCACGTTCAGTGAGTTATGTCAAAATGATACTTTGCAGATTCTAATGAAAGAGATTGTTTTATTTCTCCTGCAGTTTCCTGGAAATTATGTTTTTTTAGTTAAACGTATAATATTTAACAACCTGGTTATTTACTCATTACTTTATATCTGTAGCTGAGAATTGTTCTTGAAAAAAAAAAAAAATCATCCAATATGCAGACGATGCATCGCTAAAAATCTATAATATCAAACTGTTCTACATTAAATGATCTCAAATCAACCGTTCGTACATCGAGTTTTCAAACCTGCAGAAATCTGTAGTTTCATAAAGATCGCGTTTCCTTTGGTGACGTCGTCCAGTTGGACGTCACATTGTTACGACACTCTTTTTAAATCTTGGTGGTTTTTAAATCTATATTTTTACCTCCATCTGTTGAACCCTGTGTTCCCCCCCCCCCCCCGGAGACGCCTCCTCTTCTCTCTGAGGAGAATTCAGCTCCAGATAAAAACCTCTGAAGGACGAAGACTACAACTCCCATCATCCCTCACTGCTTCACCTCCCCTGTCTCTGCTCAGGTGCTTCTCCACAAACAGATTCAATACAAATGCATTTGCCCTAAATTAAAATATTTGTGAGTAGGAGTTGAACCACATTTGAATCCACATCATTTTACGATTCCCCACAGATTTCTGTGGTTTAATAACAAACCTAATGTCTAATTTAATCTAATGAATGTAATTTTATTATTTCAGCACTAAAAAAGGTTTTCAGTTCACGTCCCCCTGAATGAGACCATCAATAAATTAATAAAACAATCGTGGCTCAAACGCAGGCTGCTACATGTATGTTTGATTTAATAGTATAAATATTAATTTCCCCCACATCTGACATCACCTGACCTCCCACTGTGGCGTTTCAGCCGCTCGCCCTCGCCACTGGCGTGGGCGGGGCTGACCTCCAGATCCGTGTTAAACTGATTTATTATCCCGGCGAGGAAACAACAGTTGCAGCTATGAAACAACCCTGTGGACGTGTTTGTCGGTGCTGGTCTCAGACTCTTCATCGTGTGTGTACCGGTCGGGCGGCTCCCTGCGGCGCCGGAGAGAAACCTGCTTTCTGTGCCGCGCCTCCTGCAGACGACAGAAGTCCGATCCTTTTATTTATTTTCCGTGATACATTAATATTAATTTCTTTACCGAGCTCCAGGATGACAAGTCGCCACAACTCGTTTTATCTCATCTGCAGCAAAACAGCTCATTAGCATTCCTCCTGTATTTGATTCCTCCCGTCACTGCGGTTAAGTTCGGTTCCATCCCGGCTCAGTTTGTATTTTTAGGAAGGCGACAGTCAGACTTACAGTAAACTGAGAGCGAGATGATCCGTTTGACCCGAGCAGAAGTCCACGCTGATATTTTTGGAACGAATCTGCCTTTTTGTGCCAGTGTTCAATATCCTAAAATCTGGCCTCCACCTGCCAAACGTTTCAAACAATTACAAATGTTCAGAGTCTCCCTCGGTTATTCTTGGCACAGAGGAAACGCCGCTGGAGCAGAATTCACTCCGACTCCATTACTACCACTATTAATAATCCTGTTGTCATAGGAGATCGATAGTTTCCAGCAGGATGGATTAAGGTGACGTTTCCATTACACAGGAACAGGGTGAGAGGGATTAATGATACGACAGGAGCAATTAAATCTCCTCTCGCAGAAGGAGACACATCAGATACAGACGCTGTTAAACCATATCGATAGAGATGCTCGAAATAAATCAGCTGCTGATCACAATCGGCTGATCTCACCTGATGGAGATGATCCTTGACTTCACCGATAAGAAGAACCAGATGTGAATAGACGAGCGACGCAGATGAATTAACGATCGGTGTTTTCACCGCCCGGTCTCTGAGGCGTTTCTGTTTCTGTCCAGACAAGTGTCTAAATACTGAGTTTAAAAAAAAAAAAAAGGAGAATTTCAAAGCTGTAAATGAAAACGAGCTTTCAAACGATTGCTTTCTGACGTGTGTGTAAAATGTTCGAATCAAACTCGGATCTCGAGCAACCCTCGGTTCAAGTCCTCCCAATCTTTGATATTTTTCAAGTCACTGAAATGCGTTTTTCTCTCCTGCTGGAAAATCTAAGAGTAACCGGAGCTTTGAGTTCGAGAACGTCAAAAAAAGAAAAACAGCAAGGATATCAGTGAATTCAAATCAGGCTGCAGCAAATCACACAGATATCAGCTCCCTGAATATGAACCATCTCCTTTTCAACAAGATCCGTGAATTATTCTCTGAGAAATCAGTGGAAAGTGTCAACAAGCGTCTAAATGTAAAAGAACTAAATTCCTGGATCTTCTCTAAAAGGTCCAGAGTTCTTCTTTGACCCGTGTTCCTGCCTCACACAAGTGTTCTGTGAATCTGTTCTGCAGTTTCTCGGACTTGTGCAATGACAATAAACGTTCAGACCACAAGTCCAGAGGGAGATTCGTGTTTAGGAGCAAGTTGGGAAATCCCCATGAAGTAAAGAACACAAACTTGCACTAAACTTGCACATAACTTCATAAAGATTTCAGTGTTTTAATGGAGACAGAATCCATACGGAGAAAAAGCAGATTGTGCAGTTTGCCATAACTGGAGAGATGAACAGATCAAATCTTTCAAACAGACGTCAAGCAGCAAGAAAACCGGAGATCAGAGCTCGTTGCCTGTGGAGGAGTGAACAGTTAAATCTGATCGTGTTCACTTCACACTGCTCCAGCCTCCGAGTCCACGTGGAAGTCGGGTTCGGTCCAACAGCCGCCGTGCAGATCTAATACAGAGAGTGTGTGTGTGTGTGTGTGTGTGTGTGTGTGTGTGTGTGTGTGTGTGTGTGTGTGTGTGTGTGTGTGTGTGTGGTTACCCCATGAAGAGCTCCAGCACCGAGGGAGGGTGGACACTGACACACTCACACAGTTTCTGAGCAGCCAATACCCCCCCAATGATTTAACACACGCACGCACACACGCACAATCACTGCCACTTCATTCACTCGCGCACAACCTGACAGCTTGTTCTTTCCGACACACACACACACACAAAGCCTGTGTATGTGTATGTGCGTGCACAAGATGCAGCTGTCATGCAGGCTTTCTGCATGTGCGGGAAATAAATATCAGTTTGATAGAGCAACAAAGAGTGTGTGTGTGTGTGTGTGTGTGTGTGTGTGTGTGTGTGTGTGTGTGTGTGTGTGTGTGTGTGTGTGTGTGTGTGTGTGTGTTGTTCTGGCTCGTATAGCTTTCATAAACCCTCATGACTGAAAACCATCGACAGCAACACAAACGCAGAATGGGTCTATTTCGAAAACGCCAAAAAAAAAAAAAAAACATGTGTCGTTGAGCAATTTTCAGGGATAAAAACCAACGATGTGCAAAATCTGAAGGGTGAAATAAAAGCTTACTACTGCTGGAGCCTGCGTGTGTGTGTGTGTGTGTGTGATGTGTATGTGTGTGTGTGTGTGTGTATTGGGCTGAAAGGTCAGGTGGCAACAGCAAATCACAGCTGCATTTCCTTGGAACCCGGCAACATGAGTGTGTGTCAAAAGAAACAGCAGCGTGTCAGAGCAGGAAGAGGAAAAGCGAGAGAAAGTGTGAGTGTGTGTGGAGAAGTCACCGAGCGAGGAAGGGAGAGTGCACCAGCGCTGTGTGTGTCTGTGTGTGTGTGTGTGTGTGTGTGTGTGTGTGTTGGCGTTTGTGACAAATAAATAGCAGCCAGAGAGCAAGCGAGCGTGCTCTGATTTGGAGACTGGCAGCATGACTGACTGATCCCTGCATCCATATCATAGGATTAAAAAGCCTGACACGGCGGCAACACAATGGCAGCCAAAATATGAGACAAAAAAAAAAAAAAAGTCGGTCAATGGGAGAGGAAATGTGATTAGAAACCAGAACACGCAAGAGGGAGATAATATTTAAAAAATCGGACATACAGTGCAGGAGCTGGGAGGAGGTGGATGTTCACGCTGTCACCGGGCAGTATAGAAAAGAGGAGGAGGAGGAGGAGAAGGAGGAAAAGGAGGAAAAGGAGGAAGAGGAGGTGCCGCCAAATCTGAGCCCGTCCAATGATTCCCAGAGCCAAGACACACTTCGGTCCCCGTCAGGGACAACCTGCCCAAACGGCGTCTGCACACCTGTTCAGAGAGCTTCCTCCTGCACGTCCTTCAAACCTCAGCCACAGACTCCAGCTGCAGAACAGACTCTCATCTTCATCATCTTCATCACCGTGAAGTCAGTAGCTCGTGACTCGTGTCACAGGTCGAGCGTTTCCGTCTCCGTGTGTACGGCCCAAACCGGCTGGCTGGCAAGGCACACCTAATTATTCATGATTTTTTTATGTAACGAGATTTGGGAAGACAAACTGGGTCGAGCACGAACTGGATGAACTTGGGAAAGAGGGGAAAGTCACCGGAAAGGAATTTATATATAATATAACAGAGAGTTCTTCTGGTAGACACGAACCATACGCCTGAAGAAAACACACAAGCGGTTTCATCCAAACCAGTTCAAACTAAACTGGTTTTAAATAGAAACGCACTCAAATTACAAGAGTGATTAAACTGAAAAGTGTATTTTTAAATTCTAATACACACCGATCGCACATAAACTGGTTTTATACAACACCGAACCGACTGAGTGTTCCCATATGAACCAGTATAAAACCAGTTTACCATTAACTGGCACCAGGTCGATGTGTGTCAACTAGTCCTCTGAGCCAAACCAACACAACCAGCAGTTAAACTGGTTCACTAACATGTTTCAACAAACTCACCCTCGTTTACCTTCACGTCTGTTAAACGGAGAAGATCCAAACCCAGATATGTATTTGATTAAAAACCAATAAGCTGCTGTTTCCACTTTGTGACACATTAGTACAAAGTGAGTCAGTTCCCAGTAAACCAGTTGTAAACCAGTTTAAACTACACCAGCTTTTAAATAGAAACTCTGCAGCATTATACAAGTGATGAAACTGAAAAGTGTATTTATACACGTTTGCTCTGAACCACTTTGGAAACCGAGCGCGTTCCCATATGAACCAGTATGAAACCAGTTCCACACGAACTGGCACCGAGTCAGCGTGTGTTCCCCAGCAGCCGAGCTGCTCCCGAACCAGCACAACCAGCAGCCGAACTGGTTCCATGACAGTACCTAACCAACTCCACGTTAAACTGTGCAAACCGTCAAACCGCGGATCGGTTCTGTGTAAAACGGTCAAAGTCAAACCGGCGGACACGGTTCAGGTCCGGTTCGGGTCCGGTTCGGTCCCAGAAAACTGAGCAAAAAGCGGCTGTAACGTTAGAACAGTCCCGTGGAAAGCGGTTAAGCGTGGGGCGGCAGGCGGGGAGCGCAGCCCCGCTGGAAGGGCTCGGTTCGCGGGCAGCGTGTCTGCGAACAGCCGCTGCCTCACCTCAGATGACCCAGACTGGCTGTCTGCTAGCTAGCCCCGCTTGAACCGCACGTACCGCGGCAACAACAACACTCTCCCCGGCGCTGCGAGCACCGCCTCCCCGCTGCTACCGCTGCCCTGGCACCGGGGGCAGGCAGGGCACACGCCCGGGTGGGTTTCAGCGGGGAAGCGGCAACTCGGAGCGCGGCAGACGGGGAGAGGGAGCCGGCCAAAACAAGCGCGGTCCCCCGGCACGAAGCACAACATCCAGCCGCGTTCCGCGCCGCTGGAGCGGGTGAAGGCTAAAGCTAAAGCCCTTAGCTCCGTCCGTCACTAGCGGGCTAGCGGGCTAGCGGCTAGCTCCGCGGGCGGATTGTGCACTTTCACCGGGGGTGGAGGCGCTGGAGGGGGCGAAAGTTGACTACCAGGAAAAAGCCCGAACCGGATGACATCCACTAGTCTGACAACTATCCCCATAAACACGCGCGCAGAGCCGCCACGCTGCCAGTAAAGTTCCCTGACAGACACACACCTCCGGGCTGGAGGTTCCCCCGGTGGTTCCCCGGCTCAGCGGCGGGGATGGAGGCACGGAGCCCCGGCGGCCGGCGGCTAACAGCGGCGGCGGCGGCGGCAGCCTGGCCGCGGACACTCTCCCGCAGCCAGGCGGCTAGTGAGGCTGCACCCGACCCGCGGTAACAACTTCAGCGCTGCGGTCACTTTGCGGTTCCGCGGAGTTAAACACAGGAGAAGTTCCCCGCGTGTCCTACCTGGCAGCAGGCTCCGGCGGCGGCGGGCGGCGGGCGGTTATTCCCCGGGATCCGGAGCGGCGGCGCGGGCATATAGCTAGCGCGGGTACCGTAAAGACTGTAGCATAGCTAACCTAAAGACAGTGGAACCTGCTCGCTGCTCATAGGGGGGATCGACGACTACAACCACATGATCTTTTACGTCAGCATACATTTGCATAGGATGCCAGATTCAGGTCCGAGTCCAGGTGACGCGCGGATGTACACAAAAGTTTGCCGGCGGCTCGTGTGACACGCAGCGGCCGGGTCGCGGGTGAGGGGCGCGGGGCAGGCTGCAGCCCCCCGCGCCCCCCGGGTCCCCGCGGCTGCCCCGCGCTGCAGCCCCGGGGCCGCTCCGCCGGGGGACAGCGCTCCGGCGGGGGGGGGGGGGGGGCGGACTGCCTCCTGCAGCTCGGCCTCCCCGGAGCTCCTGCACCACACTTTATCTCCACTTTACCCGCTTTACCTGCTGCTCCTGCGGCTCCTGCTGCTCCCGCGGCTCCTGCTGCATCCATCAGCAGGAGCTCCATGCTCCATCGCGCTCCTCACGGTGCCGCCACCATGATGCACACAACCGGGCTGAAGGGAAACGATGTGACAGTGAATTATGTTTTAATTCCCTTAAAGCACCTGTTTGATCCTGGAGCTGCACAACAACCATGTTCTATTCGAGCTGCTTTCATATTTCATATTCACACTTTATTTGACTTCCGAGCCGCGGAGCCGCAGTGCAGCAGCACCGGGCCGCACCGGGAGCGCACCGGGCCGCACCGGGCAGCACCGGGAGCACCGGGCCGGACCGGGAGCGGGCCGGGGTCATGTGTGCAACACGACACGGTGTGCACTGCGGACATTGTGTGTCTGTGGTTTATCACTGCTGTTTATAAAGTGTCTTTAACTTATTTATCACATTTACTGAGTGTGGGTTTCACTGTTTCCTCCTTGTTGCTGCAACACGGTGCATCTCATCATACTGATTAATAAAGGACAATCTCATCTTATCTTATCATCATGTACAATAACCTGTTGTATCCATGTTTCCTGTATCTTCAGTTCACGTTGTTCCTTCTTGTGTTGTTACACTTGTTGTGTTGAGTTTGTGTTATCGCTGTTTTATCACCTGTATTGAATGATGCTATATTAAACCCGTCCCGGTGTCAGTGTCCTCTCTGTCTCTGTCCTCTGTCCTCTGTGTCCTCTCTGTCCTCCCTGTCCTCTGTCTTCTCTGTCCTCTCTGTCTCTCTGTCCTCTGTCCCCTCTGTCTCTCTGTCCTCCCTGTCCTCTGTCCTCCCTGCCCTCTCTGTCCTCCCTGTCTCTCTGTCCTCTGTCCTCTGTCTGTCCTCTCTGTCCTCTCTCCTCTCTGTCCTCTCTTTCCTCTGTCCTCTCTGTCCTGTCCTCTCTGTCCTCTGTCCCCTCTGTCCTCTCTGTCCTCCCTGTCCTCTCTGTCCCCTCTGTCCTCCCTGCCCTCTCTGTCTCTCTGTCTTCTCTCTCCTCTCTGTCTTCTCTGTCCTCTCTCTCTCCCTGTCCTCTCTGTCTCTCTGTCCCCTGTCCTCTCTGTCTCTCTGTCCTCCCTGTCCTCTGTCCTCAGTGTCCTCTCTGTCCTCTCTGTCCCCTGTCCTCTCTCCTCCCTGTCCTCTGTCCTCAGTGTCCTCTCTCTCCTCTCTGTCCTCCCTGTCCTCTGTCCTCCCTGTCCTCTCTGTCTCCCTGTCCTCTGTCCTCCCTGTCCTCTCTGGCCTCTCTGTCCTCCCTGTCCTCTCTGTCTCTCTGTCCTCCCTGTCCTCTGTGTCCTCTCTGTCCTCTGTCCTCTCTGTCTCCCTGTCCTCTCTGTCATCCTCTCTGTCCTCCCTGTCCTCTCTCCTCTCTGTCTCCTCTGTCCTCCCTGTCCTCTCTGTCCTCTGTCCCCTCTGTCTCCCTGTCCTCTCTGTCATCCTCTCTGTCCTCTCTGTCCTCTCTTTCCTCCCTGTCCTCCCTGTCCTCCCTGTCCTCTGTCCTCTCTGTCTCCCTGTCCTCTCTGTGTCCCCCCTGTCCTCTCTCTGTCCCCTCTGTCCTCTCTGTCCTCTGTCCTCTGTCCTCTCTGTCCTCAGGACACTTTCTGACGAGACGAAGTCAGAGTGCGAACGAGAAAAGGAGTCGGAGAGCGACCTCTACAGGAGAGCCTCGGAGCTGCACCCTGACGGATCAACACGGATCCTATGATTCCGTCAGAGCGGTGACCTCGGTGACCTCTGTGACCTTTAACCTCTGCTGCTGTTATCAGGAGTCATAACGGGAACGTTGACTGTGTAATTCAGACATATTGTTGTCGATGTGTTTGTTTAAATTCGTTTTAATTAGAGTATTTAAATCTGTTTTAGGTATTTTATGGGTTTTGTTATTACAGTGTTTTAGTCTCAAATGCTGTAGAACCCATTGAGTGGCTGTAAAAATAACCTTGTGCTGTATCTGATGTAGTTTCCTGCTCCAGCGCGGCGCCGGGACTCAAACACTGTGTTTATGAAACTTCTCTTCAGTGAATCCACGAGTTTCATGATGTTTTAAATCAAAGCTGTCGTTTGACCACGTTTCGGTGACTCAGCATTTACTGCTCAGAAAGGAGAACGCTGTAATTTCCATGTTTTTGTGGATAAACCATGTGAAGCGTTGGATAACAGGCAGCTCTGCAGGTGTTTTCACATCCTCTGCAGTAAATGCATCACACCCCCCACCGCCCCCACCCCCCCCTACAGGTCAGATCTTGTATGTGGACCCTGGTTCTGCAGCAGCAGCTTGTCACGCTCCGAACCAGACGTCTGCGTCGAGCTGCCACTGAGTTCCTTCACTGGAGAAGCTGCTCACTGAGTAAACTCATTATTCCTAATCTCCCCACACACGGTGTTTAATCTGAGTTCTGATGCACTCAGGGACCCGTCAGTGAACAGAACACCGGCCCGTCACAGGAGATTGACGCCGCAGCCCGAGCCATCTTTGCAGAAGAGGTTTTTTTTTGCAACTGGAAGCGCTTGTTGCCAGTGTCTCCAGAATACACAATCAGGTAATGTTGCCAGGCAAAAGTGCCGGCTCTAGCCAATAGGCAGAGTTTTGGCCAACATTGCTTAGCAACAAAAGTTAAAAACTGATTCACTCAAGGCTTAAAATAGTCTTTAAAATAGTAATCCAGAGGCGTCGGTGTCACACATTTGTGCAGAATAAAAGCTTCGGAGGCAACAAAGGTTGTGACAAAAGCACCAGGAAGGTGAAAAGGAAAGTTTGGGTCCAGACAAATAGGATTCCTGCCTCGCGACTGGACGTCAGTGTACAACACGCCTCACACTGAGGCACGCACACACACACACACACACACTACAGACACACACACTGCAGACACAGGACGTGTTGTCGTCTTTTTCTGTTTGTTTGGCATCTCTGTGGTTGTTTGACGTGTCTTTGTGCTCATTCTGCATCTCTATGTTTTGGGATTCATCTTGTGTCTCTTTTGTGGTCGTGTTCTGTCTCTTTCTTGTTGTGTTGTGTGTCTCTCGTTGTCTGTTTGTGTGTCTTTGCAGAAAACCTCTCACACAGTGAACTGAGAAAAGCTTCAGTGACCCAGAGCTTCAAAAAGCAGCAGAGCTGAATCCAGCCACAGGAAACACCTCATTGTGTTTTTAATCATAATCATATCTAATCATCAGCCAGCATCATTTGAATTTTCAGTCCAGGAAAATGTGTGACACATCCTGGGAGAGGATTAGCATATCACCCGAGTCCAAGAAATCATGCGTCTGTCAAAAGAGCGACGAATTAAAAAAAGGACATCAGAAATACAAAGAGGCTTTTAGCAGGTTTCACATCGAGGTCGTAAAAGTCAAAACAGAAGTGATGTAAACTTTCAGATTGCTCATAGAAGTGAGAGGAGGCGTCTCTGCTGCTGTGACTCGTCCCCGTGTCTCCTGGAGACAGCGGCTGGACTCGGTCCTCAATTAATCAAATAGAGTCGCCCATTATTTGGTGTCAGCAGTTTGGGCCGCGGGGGGGGGGGGGGGGGGGGGTGGTTGACAGAGTGGCTGCAGTTTACAGGCACTCAAATATTTACTGTACGTTTTAAAGACACAATCTTGATTAAAACCAATGAGGCCGAGCCTGAGACGTGATCACATGAAACTCAGTGAGTCAGGAGGTTTACAGCACAAACACAGAATCAATACACTGACAGGAAGCTGTTGATCAGCCGCAGTGACTCAGCAGCTTTCTGTTCTTGCTGCTCACTGGTCTGAGATCAGAGCTGGAACCAACATGGAGGCTGCTGTCTGCTCCCCCCAGGAATGAACCTGCACCTCGAGAAGAGATTAACTGTCTGTTCACCAGCAGGAGGCAGCAGCGCACGTCCCATAGTGCGTCACAAAGGAAAAGAAGAATAAAGTTCAGGGTCTTCGATCCAACAGGCGGATCCTTCCGGGGCCAACATATCCCAGCATGAAGCACAACAAGCAGTGAGCCCCCGCACAGAGGAACGTGGGTCCGTGACTGTCATGACCCTTGAGTTGGTCTTTCACACCAGAAACTCACCAACATCGCACAACTTTGATTCTCACATGCAGCCCCTCCGGAGAATGGGCCGAGCAGCTCCAGAGTTCAGTGCAGGTCTGAAAGCAGCAGCAGTCAGTGACGAGGCAGCAGCAGAACACGAAGGTGATGCAAATAGGACCAGGGCCTCGAGGTGCGGTTCAACCTCTGTGGACTACATCAGACAGATCCTGGATGGGTGAGTGTCTGACGGGCTGAGGGACGTTTGTTCTTTCTCATCATTTCAACAGATGAACTGAACAGAACCCGAACAGAGGAACCAGCTGCTGCACTGGCTGCCGGAGCTGCTGGATCCTCCAGAGGTGACGAGCTCTGGTCCGTTCACACGTGCTGATTGGTCTGGGCCAGAAAGTGGAAACCCTGTTCCGACGGATCAGAGCCAAACAGCAGAGCGTCCTTGTTTTACAGAAGAGCGACGACCTCTGCAGCCGGAGCCGCTCAGAGTGGACCGGTGGCCCGGTGGAGCTGCCAGCTGACACCAGGCGGTGGCATCAGAACACCTGAACACAGCATATGGTGAGTTTTCCACCACAGTCTGAAGAGAGAGAGCATCCTGCTGCACCAGAAGCTCCTCCCCTCCACCAGAAGCTCCTCCCCCCCAGCCACTAAACAAAGATGGACGACAGCAGCTCCACTACAGAAGCTCAATCATCGCCCCTGGTGGCTGGCTGCAGTGTTGGTCATAAGCCCCGCCTCCTCCTAACAACAAAAATCTAGTGACGTTAAATTAAGTTTGGTTTCAACTGGATCCACAAACACAAACACAACACCCACATCAGTGACTAACGGGCCCGATGCCGCGGTTCTCTACACACACACCGTCAGTTTGTCCTTGTCATTCCTACGTTGCCAGAATGTTGTTAGTGATTGTGTAGTGTTTGTGGTGTATAAAAAAAAAAGACATATATATAATTTGTGATTTGATTGTCGCTTATTTGCGTAAGAGACATTTTATCGTGACCCTTCACCAACATGCTACTGCCCCCTTGTGGCGTGGCACTACATACCCACAAATTAAACTAAATGGGAACTAAAACAACAACACACCTCACAGTGTGTGACACACACACACACACACACACACACACATATACCACATGAATTAATATCTACATTTTCCTCAGGGGAAGGAGAGAGAGAGTGAAGAGAGGAAGAGGAAGAGGAAGAAGAATCAACTCAAACCTGCTGGAGGAAAATAATAAAATCACTGTTACTTCACAAACTCATCTTCTGCTGAAAGTTGTTTAAAACAAGAGGAAAGACGTTTCCATCAATCGATGCTTTTCTATGTTTCTTTTAATGTTTTGTTTGTATTAATTTGCTTCTTGTCTGTTTGGAAAGATTCTTATCCTTCTTGTCAACGTGTTGAATCCTCGTCTGTCGTCTCTCACACGACCGTCTCCTGCCTGTCGGGAGCTTCAGTCGGGAGGATTCGATTTGACGAGCGGATCTAAGGTCATGTGCTCTTAATAATCATGTGAAGCACACGTGAAGCACACGTGTCACATTACAGAAGATTTCCCTTTGGTTATGAACATCACACATGACTCGTGGTTACTTCAACCAATCACAGCTTCACCTCACGACTAAAAACATGTTTTTGTTATTATTTTTAATTCGAAGAACAAGAGTTTAGCGAACGCTGTTTCACAATCACAAGATCCTAAACCTAAAAGTCGAGTCGGTTCCTACAGATGTAAAATGTTTGCTCATGTATTGAAAACATATTAAACATCTGTTTCAGATCCGTGTGGGTTTATGTACTGAATATTTTAGTTGTCATGTGTTTTGTTTGTTCTAATAATTTACTGAACATCTGTTCTGTGATTTATTTTATTTGAATAAACTGTTCAAAACAAACTAAACATCTTGACGTCTGTTGTTCAGCCCTTCACCACACGGGGGCAGCAGTACGTCACTGTAAACAAGGAGGATCTCTCATCTTCAGTTGTCAATCAAGTGTCAGGTCAAAGGTCACTGCGAGGACTTTCTTAGTTTGTCTCCGACAGATGTTCTGAAAGTAGAGTCACGTACAAACAGGCCTCATGCCCGTTACCGTGGTGACGCACAGGACTGACTTCCCCAACGACTGAATGTGAAGGACACACACACACACAAACGGTGGCAACGGTTGTACTTCAGTTTTATTGTTCTGAGAAAATCAATACCAAGTAAAAAATAAATTACTTCCTTGATTTTATATTTGAAAGAACCTGGTCGAGGAGGAACATGTGTCTGCTCCTCACAGACCTGAAGGCCTCAGAGGAACATGTGTCTGCTCCTCACAGACCTGAAGGCCTCAGAGGAACATGTGTCTGCTCCTCACAGACCTGAAGGCCTCAGAGGAACACGTGTCTGCTCCTCACAGACCTGAAGGACTCAGAGGAACATGTGTCTGCTCCTCACAGACCTGAAGGCCTCAGAGGAACATGTGTCTGCTCCTCACAGACCTGAAGGCCTCAGAGGAACACGCGTCTGCTCCTCACAGACCTGAAGGACTCAGAGGAACACGCGTCTGCTCCTCACAGACCTGAAGGCCTCAGAGGAACACGTGTCTGCTCCTCACAGACCTGAAGGCCTCAGAGGAACATGTGTCTGCTCCTCAAGGACCTGAAGGCCTCAGAGGAACATGTGTCTGCTCCTCACAGACCTGAAGGCCTCAGAGGAACATGCGTCTGCTCCTCACAGACCTGAAGGCCTCAGAGGAACATGCGTCTGCTCCTCACAGACCTGAAGGCCTCAGAGGAACACGCGTCTGCTCCTCACAGACCTGAAGGTCTCAGAGGAACATGCGTCTGCTCCTCACAGACCTGAAGGCCTCAGAGGAACACGTGTCTGCTCCTCACAGACCTGAAGGCCTCAGAGGAACACGTGTCTGCTCCTCACAGACCTGAAGGCCTCAGAGGAACACGTGTCTGCTCCTCACAGACCTGAAGGCCTCAGAGGAACACGTGTCTGCTCCTCACAGACCTGAAGGCCTCAGAGGAACATGTGTCTGCTCCTCAAGGACCTGAAGGCCTCAGAGGAACATGTGTCTGCTCCTCACAGACCTGAAGGTCTCAGAGGAACTGGAACTGGAATTCCAGACAAAATTAGAAAAAGGAAAAACACATTTCAAGAGGTAAATAAACGAGGAGCAGCTTCTTCCAAAGAACTGGACCTGCTCACACAACTGGTCTCCAGCAGTGAATAAATGCAACTGAAGACTTTCAGCTTCAAACAGAGCACAATGTCTCCGTCTCTACTTTCTGCATAAAATATGAAAATTAATAATCCAGACCCGGACGAGGCTCAAATGAAATCAAAGCTTCATGATGAATGTGACAAAATCCAGACACGGAGGGAAATCAGCCGTCAGTGGTGAGAAGCCTCGGCTGGTTCAACATCCAGAAACAACAAAAACACATTTACAAAGAAATATAATAATAACTCTCATGTGGAGCTGTGTGACATCACATGGTCTTTATACCAAACATCTGTGGCTCCATGAAAAGGGGAAAAACTAAACCATGCAAAATAAATGACATAAATCACAGTTTTACTGTTTTCTAACGAGCTGCAAAAATTGGAACCATAACAATTAAAAAGAGACGTAAAATACATTTTTAAGTTTTAGTTTTTATAACAGATCAAAGGAAAAGTCTTTGATCCTTTTTTTGGGGCTTTGTCAAACTGAGTGTAAATAAAGTTGGACGACACGTTTCCACTTCCTCCCAGGGCAGCAGTGATCGCCCCGCCCATACACTAGCTCGACCAATCCTGAGTCAGGCTCAGCTGTCAATCATGACGTCTGTTTTTATATCTTGAACAAACGACCTGAAATGACGGAAACCATCTTTTTCAGGTCCCATCCACCGACGTGGAGGAGAAGGGGTTAAAGTCCGATTGGGCTGAGATGCCGTGCGTCCATCTTTATTTAGCGTCTTTGTGTAAAACATTAAAATCAAACAGCAGATAGTGTTTTTTTGTTGGGTTTAAAAAAAAGACCCGATGAAAACGGGTTTCGTTACGAAAAGATCAACTTTTATTTTGTTATAAATACTGTTGATACATAACTTTGTGTCTAAAGCTTTTTTATTTCAAAGCTAACAACATTAGCTGTTAGCGCGACTGAGATACAGCAAAGTGTGTGACAATGTGTGCGTAGATAAAATCTGAAAACTGTAGTTGTCGTGTGTCAGATGAGTATTTGTTGAATTTAGTTTGTGTCCAATCGAGTGTGAAGTTAAACCTGACGTTTCACAAAACTGAAAAACTGAAACAGACACACACATGACGAGTGTCGGTTTGTTGTTGTGTTGCACTGAATTAACACAACACAACACAATCATCAGTGAAGATTCCGGAACGACGATCAGGAGGCACTTAACCAACCGGGTCGATAATCAGCTGCTACTTTGGGACGTTTTGTTTTGGAAACTTTGGACGAAGACAGAATCGGTCGTCTCCGTCTCCACGGAGACAAAAATCACAAACACAACATCAAACTGTTTCTCAGAGTTAATTCGATGGCATAGTTAAAATAGCCCCGCCCCCCCGATGTCCGTATCAAACCCTCCACGTCAGGCACTTGTTGATTAGTCCATGAGGGCTCCAAGCCGTCCAATCAGAAACAGCTAGTGGCCCTCTGTCCTCCAATCAGCTCCTCTCAGTTAGTTAGTCCCTCCTCTCTTTAGCCTCCTCTTGGGCCCCGCCCTCTGCTCCTCCCCCTCCAGGCTCCGTGCGCTGCGGCGGACGCCGGGCGACGTCAGCTCAATGTCGTCCTCGCCGTACGCGGGGTCGTCAGTTAACACGGGCCGGGGGGGTGGGTAGTTGGGCTGGTAGTAGCGGTACGGGTCGTCCTCATCGGCCTCGCCGTAGTTCTGGTAAGCATTGGACGGCAGTTGCACTGCGGGGACATGGCCGCCGTGAGTGTCATCCTCACCCTCTGCGCCGCGCACCAACCAGGCAGCGAGACCGGCAGTGCACCAGCCAGACAGGCAGACAGACAGTCAGTGAGCGCCCAAAACAAAGATGGCCGACCCGCCACCACAGGAAGCAATGTTGAGGCATTGGTTTGGATTTTGATTGGGTTAGCGAGACAGGAGGAAGGGGCGGGGCAAGAAGAAACGAGCAAGAGACACAGAAGGACAAGGGTTACCAAGGTTACCAAGAAATACCAGGAGTTACCGATGGTTACTAAGCGTTAAAAAGGGTTACCAAGAAATACGGAGTTACCAGGAGTTACCAGTGGTTATCAAGGGTTACCAAGGGTTACCAACGGTTACCAAGACAAACAGTTTTCAATTTCAAAGTAAGAACAAGCAACACTGAGTTAAATGAGAGAATCTTTACGTTCTGCCAGGAAAGTATTAGACTTGTTATCTGTTAAAGTTCAAACTGCCGCAATTTAGCTGATTTAATGTTTGCAAGTGAAATCTTTCAAAGTAAAGTTATCTCGGGTTCAAGCAGCCGTGCAGAACCGGCTCCAGCGGCTGTCGTGCAGTTTGCAGACGTTTAGGACGTCGAAAGAGATTAAACTTTAATCCTGAGTCAGTGAAGCCTGTTGTTTGGGAAAAGAGGAACCGGGTGATCGTAATCTAGAAGAAGAAGTGAGGAGACGTCAGAGTCCAGTTCAACCAGTGAGACGACATCTGGGGCGACAGTCTGGATTCTAGTGATTCACATCTTCAGGAGGACCCGACGTGTGAGAGTCAGTAGATACCACGAGGTCACAGACGGAGGCGGAGACACAAAGTCGTGCAGACGTTACTCACATGGCGCCCCCCGCAGGCCGCGAGCTGCACAGCACGGTTAAGGCCGCTGTGCGACCTTTAACCTCAACACACAGTGAATATGAACACAGTCATGCATTCACCAGACGACTCGCCGAGGGTTTTCTCTTAGAAATATCGCTTTGAGAATGAACTCAATAAATGTGGGATTGTTTGTTGACTGATGTTTGTGGTGAATCCTGTGAAGAGGAAACACAGTTTGAGTTTTGATATTGTCAGTATGTGGACTGATATCTACGAGGTGTTGTGATTAGAAATGAGCTCTGAGGACGCTGTGGTTTTAATGAGCGACACCTGTCAGAGAAAACCCTCCGAGCAGAAACACTCGTGTGTTGAGAAGCAGGATTCAGGGACATGCAGCCGCAGCTCAAAGGCTCAGTTCACTGGTTCAAAGGATGTGAATCTGATTTTATTGATTTTGTTCAAATGACCAGAGGACCTGAGGGTGCTGTTTCCACATTAGGCTGCAGAGGGCGCTGTTGCTCAGTAACTGTCACATAGTTCTGCTTAAAGACAATTTCTGTTTTTAGTTTTTACTCATTTCAGATTAATGGACATTTTACTGATATTCAGGATTTGAGCAAATCATGAATTATCAATGATTTGGGTTCAGTGAACCACACACACACACACACACACACACACACACACACACACACACACACACACACACACACACACACACACACACACACACACACACACACACTGCTGTCATTCAAACTGAATTCTGCTTCTTAGTGTGTGATTGTATTCGGCGGAGGATCCAGTCACATGCAGACGTTTAACTCAGGAACCAGAGGAATTCACCTTCATGCTCAAATATACAGTTTGACTTATATATTATAAATACAATATACACAAGCTAATGAAATTAGATATGAACTAACATGATGTGTACAGACATTAGACACAGAAGAACAAGTTCAAACTTCAGTGTTCAGGTATACGTACCTCCTACGTTGTAGCCCACGCAGGAGTTGGGGTCACAGTACCCCGAGGGCCCTGAAGGGCCAACAGGACCAGGGACCCCGGGCCGACCAGAGCCCCCAGGGTTCCCCGGGCGCCCTGATGGACCCTGGTTTCCTTGTCTGCCCTGACCCTGAGCACCTGGGAGGAGGAAGAGGAGGAGGAGGAAGAATGTCTGATCTTTTCTCCACCGTATGAATGAGTAAAAGTGAGCTGGAGTTTAGTTTACCAGGGGGTCCTGGGGGTCCTCTGGGGCCATGGACTCCGACTCCTAAAGACCCCTTCTCCCCCTTCTCTCCTGATTGACCTGTTTAAAACGTAGAACATCTTTAACCCTCAGAAACACACACATCTAATATCACCTCATAACCTTTGACCCTTTTAAGCTGGAGATGAAATGTAAACTGGGTCAGACGGATGAGATCCAGATCTTTAAACTCCAGGTTTCTCTTCCTCCCATGTGAACTTTCACCCCCTCTCGTGTATCTCGGTCTCGACCGTCCTACCTCTTTCTCCAGGTTGCCCGTTCTGCCCGTTCTGCCCTGGGAATCCGGGTCTCCCTGACGGCCCCTGCTCTCCCTGGGTCCCCGGGGTTCCCTGGCGACCGGTCTCTCCGGGCGGCCCTGGCACGGTGCGGATGGACACCGGCGGACTGGGCACGTGGTTCAGGATGGAGTTGTATCGCGCCATGTGGCCTGAAACAGAGCGGGAGGCGAACACGTGAACAAACAAACAGACCGTGAGTGAAACAGGCTCAGAACTAAACGCTGTTGTTACTCACTCTGGATCAGCTGCTCACAGACCTGCCGGGCGATGGCCTGAACCGACGCAGACGACTGCAGGTCGCCCTGAACACACACCTCCTACTTGTTAGTATCTCCAGACTCTTTCACAGACTGGACCAGTGACTGAGGTGTGAGCTCAGAACATAGTTTTCAATCTGCAGATGTAAACTGAACTTTCCCAAACGAAAACCAGTGATTATGGTGTTTGTGTGTTTGCTCTAGATCCTGAACCGGTTCTGTTCAGGATCTTTGGTTCTGTCCTGAGAAACAATCGGATCATTGTAAGTTGAGTCTTAAATCCTCTGGCTGACAGACGGAGACACTTACCCGTTCCCCTTTCTCTCCCTTGCCTCCGGCAGAACCCTGCAACACAGAAGAGTCGATGACACCAGGAGAAACAACACAAGTCAAACGAGGAACTGTCTGGAGGAACAAAGCGGGTCAGGTTCCTGAGGTCGAGCAGGAATGAAAACAGAAAGATCCTCCAGCTGATCCTGAACTTGAACGTTAAAGCTCTGAAACGTATAACTTTCAGTGTTTTGTTGATTCTTGTGGAAGGAACATGAAGTCACTGAATGTGTGGACCTGATGTTTGATGTGTAACCCCCCCCCCCGAGGAGCTGGTTCAGGAGCTCTGTAACCCGATGCTTTGTTCTCATCCTGCGTTTAACTCCACTGAATTCAGGCTCCAGTGAAGAGTTTTGTGCCTTTGTCAGAATCAAAGATACAAAATAAAACAAACTGTCAAAACAAGTCAAAGATTTCAGCCTGAACCAAAACCTCCTGTTTCATTATCTGCGATGTTGAACGCCTGTTTGTTTTCCTCCGGTTCGTTCACTTTCACGTCTGCAGTTCACAATAGTGTGATGATTAGTTAAGAGCGGCTGCTCTCGTCCGCCCACACGCGTGTGTGTGTATTACACGCGTGTGTGTAATTACACGCCTGACAACATCACAGCGACGCCAAGCAGCCCGTCAGCAGTTTGTTTCACCTCCCACCGAATCTCATTCAGGCCGAGACGCCGCTCAGGTCCAGATGAGACTTACATTACATTTACCAAATGTTACACACTCAGCAGAAACACACACACACACACACACAGACACACACACACCACACACACACACACACACACACACACTGAAGACAGCACAGAATCCGCCTGCTCGTCAGAAGCTGTTTAACTTGTTGAGGCCAAAATAATAACATATTTAATAAAGCGGCATGGAATCATGGGATTTAATCAAACCAGTAAAACCAGTGAATGAAGCAGCTTCCTGTTAGAACTCGGTGTTTCTCTGACTCGTCTCTGATTGGCTGAGCTGCAGATCCTAAAATCCTTCATCTGCTTCAAATACAGAGTAAAATCCACCGAGATGTCAAAGTGTACGAATCTGGATGAAGTCACTTTTGACTCTTCACACAAACACAAAGAGGACGTGACGCAGGTTTGGCTGCTTTTGAATGTGGATTTTTAGAATGATCATAATTATGTTTGGATGAATCACTGCTGAATCTGTAAGAACAGGAAGTGATGTCCTTTCAAACCCTGACAGGAGAATAAAGGATCAGTTGTTTCCTCGGAGCGATGATGGAACTCTGGAGTTTCTAAAGAAGCTTTTTAAAAACCCTGTTCGTGGACGCGACAGCTCGACGCTCCGGTTTCAGGACGTGAGCGAGACGGGCCCTCGGACCCGGGTCCGGACAGGAAGCACCTAATCCCTCGCTCTCTGACTCGGTTAAGTCTGACTGACACGACTTCCTGGATGTTCACACAGCAGCTTTCGTCAGGTGACGGCCAACACATGAACAGATGATGAGCGCAGGCAGCTCTATTGTGTCGTGTGATTGGCCGACAGACTCACCGGAGGTCCCAGCTCGCCCTGTTTCCCTGCAGCGCCGGTGTTTCCTGGCCCCCCCGGGGCCCCTGGACCCCCCTGAGGACACACAGACAGACGTGAAGACAGAGCAGAGACAAATTTACAAAGTTACGAGACAAGTAAAATCTATATCTCATCTCAAATGTTGCAAGTGTCACTTACGATGGTGCCCGGGGGGCCCGGTCTGCCCTGCAGCCCGTCTTTCCCTGTGAGGCCCTGTGAAGCAGCAGATCACACACTCGTCTGATTCGTTGATTTGACTTGATGATATTTAAAGAGCTGATTTCATTGGTTCCTGTTTGATTTCACTGGCGTTGGTATTTGCAGATGTGTCACAGAGCAATCAGCAGCTGTAGTATTGACAGTGTGTGTGTGACGTTGTGTGTGTGACGTTGTGTTCATGTTGTGTTCATGTTGTGCGACTCACTCTGGGTCCTGTTTGTCCTTCTCTGCCTGTCGCTCCCGCTCGACCAGCCACTCCCTGAAACAGCAGAGGGCGCTGTCGCTCAGTAACAGATATACAGTGTTGACTTGTTTTTAAAAGGTGTCAGCAGAGGGCGCTGTTGCTCCGCTGGAGTTACACAGTGCTGCTTTAATAGCAGCACTGTGTAACTCTGACCTCTGACCTCTGACCTCAGATCTGACTCTGCTGTCGGAGAAACGACCACAGAGATAATTAATAAAAACGTGATTCAGAGATGAGTGAAGTTACCTGTGGGCCTTGTTGTCCGGCCTCACCTTTCTGCCCTCTCTCTCCTTGCGCCCCCTGCAGGTACAAATAATACACATTCAGTTTGAATTATTAAATATACCGTGCAGTCGAATATATATAAATTATATAAAGTAGTTCCCAGTGAGGTCACTCAGGTGTGTACTGGTCATGGTAGGAGTGTGTTTTCATGTTTTACTGGTTGTCCGATGATGGAGCGTCCGCTGTGTCCTTGTGGTCCCGGGGCCCCTGAGGTCCTGGTACACCCGCATCGCCTACTGGACCGGTCAGCCCCTGGAGAGACCGGAAGAGACAAAGTTAATAATGTGTATTTCGTAAAAGAATTGTTATTACACCAAAAAGTAATGATTAAAAATAAAAACCATGAAACATTGGAGAAGCTATGCTAACTGGAGCGATGATGAGGACGTTTGAGAACCGGTGTCCTCCTCCTGTCGAGGACGGAGGTTTGTGTGATGTCGGAATCAAACTGTCGGAGACGTCTCGCGATGAAACACACGAGCTTCACTTTCGTTTTGCTTTTGTTTATTCTTCGTCTGGTCGGGAAATAATCGAAGATACTGTTCCTCTCGTTCTCTACGATAAATTCTCAGTCACTGTATCTTCTGTGTGATTATAAATAAAGTTCTGTAGAACCTGGGTTCCCTCTGTAGAGCTGCCTGCTGAGGAACCTGGGAGACGTGTGTGTGGTGTGAGAACGCTGCAGCCACAGCTAACAGTTCAGAAAGTTACCAGACTGGTAAACACACAACAACACAACTCACCACCGGGCCTGGCTCTCCACGATCACCTCGGGCTCCTCTGATTCCAGGGCCTCCCTGTTAACACACACACAGTCAACACATTGCAATCCACAGCTGTGTGTGTCTGTGCGGTGTGTGTGTGTGTGTGTGTGTGTGTGTGTGTGTGTGTGTGTGTGTGTGTGTGTTGTGTGTGTGCAGCTCACTGGGGGTCCAGTGGGGCCGGGGGGCCCTTTGCTGTCCTGGGTGCAGGTGCAGGATTTGGGTAAAGCCGGACAGTCGACCTCTTTCCTCTGGATGTTCACAGCGTTGAAGACGATGACGTCAACATAAAAACAAAGAGATGAAGATGAAACGTGACCGATGTTCGCACCATATTTACATCAGAGGGAGATTTAGTTTGTGTCACAGCAGCGACAGGTAAACTGAGGTTTGGTTCTCTGAACAGAACGTGACTTTGACCTCACCAGACCAGGAAGCTCGCAGCACTTGTCTCTGTTGGCCCACGACGTGCTGCAGACGATGTCGAAGCTCTGGAGCTGGAACTGTGACGACAACACGACACAAACAAAGTGTGAATATGAAGCTGCAGCACTGTGTGTGTGTGTGTGTGTGTGTGTGTGTGTGTGTGTGTGTGTGTGTGTGTGTGTGTGTGTGTGTGTGTGTGTGTGTGTGTGTCACTCTCACCGGTGCAGAGTTGTCCTTGTTCCCTCTGGAACGAACCATCCGGCCCAGAACCTCCAGCCCGTCGGTGGTGATGTTTCCCGCGGCGCTGATGGCCTTCTCCGCCACCATCTTGCAGTCGATCACCACTTTGGCGCTCGTCTTGCTGATGGCGATGTGAAGCTGCACGACAGGAAACACACATCACGTGACGCCGCGTGCACGCACAGTCGGACCGGCTCTGAAAACCTGCTCAAGGTGATTTCTTCAGCTTCAGCTTCAGGATTTAAAATAAACATCTTTGAAAGCCGGAAACCTTCTGAGTTTATTTAAAAAGAGTGAAAGCTGAAGAGAAACTGAACTTCTGCAACATTGACGTCAATATTTTTAACGTCAAAACATGAGAATCACAGAATCAGACTCTGCAGCTGCTCGACGGTTATAAATCCATCATTTATCTAACTTCAGGACATTCTTCTGTCCCAGAGGACGACAGTGTTTCACTACGTCCTCCTGTCCATCGGCATCCTGTGGGAGAACAGCGCCCCCTCCCTGTGACGTGCTGCTAGAGAAACAGCCTGGAAACTGATGGATTTACATCAGAAAGTATGAATTCATAAACAGAGGCAGAGTCGTATTATTGTCGTTCTTCAGTTTTAAAAAAATGACCTTTATTCCAGTTTTTAAACAACTAATCTATTTATTTCTTAATCTGTGAAGTAAAGAAGCAGATTTCCATCTTCCAGATATGAAGAGACTGAAAATCCACTTCACTGAACTTCCTCCGCTGATCAGGGAGATGAAGAGAGAGAGAGACTCCATCTGATCCGGGCGTTCAACTTCAACACACACACTTTTCTATAGGTCACAATTAAAATCCACAGTGCAAATTAAACTGTAAACATGTTTCTGGCAAAGAGAAAATTCAAAACACACAAACAGCTCGAAAGAAAAACGGGTCGTAAACGCTGCTCTGTAATTTGGACTCTAAATCTAAACCACTGGACGACCGAGTGGAGCCGCCGGACGGGTTCACTCCCGTGGTTACGTTCTTCTTCATGGCTCGGTTTGTGTGCGGGTGGCAGCCAACGTCAAGGTGCATTACCGCCACCTACGACACCTTTTACGTCCAGATTAACGAGCTTTTATTCATTGAGCAGTCGAATAACAAAACTTCGACTTGTGCCTTTAAAGTATTAATGTATTCATCAGCTTCATCAGTCTGATCCTGACCTTGTGGAAGCTCCCGTAGAAGAGCTTCTTGATTTCCGTCCCTTCGAACGTCACCGTCTGAAACTCGGCTTTGTAGTCGTGGTTGAAGAACGTCAGCGTCTTCCCTCCGTCTGCAGGACGACACAACACACACGTCAGAACCGGATGAACCGGACTGAACCGGAGGAAAACAACAGAATGCTTGTTCTACAGTCACGAGGAACAAAGCAGTAACTCGAACATCCAACCACCTTTACCTTTGTTATTTTTAATTTGGGAACATTTGAGATATTTCCTCCAAACAAATATTTCATGGCCCTAAAGCAAAGTTTGTTGTTGGTCATTCAAACCCAACCAGAACCGATCAGGGTTCAGACTGGTCCTCCTGCTCCGGACTCACTGTCCAGGATGACTCCCACCAGCGGCTCGTTGTCCTTGTTCAGGATCTCCCACAGGGCGAAGGGCTCCTCGGGGGTGTGGGGCAGCAGCCGGAACAGCAGGCTGATGGTGTAGTCGGAGGGGAGGCCCTCAGGGTGGAGGAACCTGCCGGGTGGGATCAGAACATCATTCATCCCATTGTACACAGAACATCTGGAGTTCCCCTAGAGGGCAGTAGTGAGCAACTCCTGAATTCAGCTAAACGGCTTAAATGTTTATTTACATTAAGAATTTTAATATTTGTTAATTTAGTATTAATCAATAATGTGTCTTCATTTTTCTTACATCAAGGAAGATTTAGCTAATCTCACGTTAGCATTCTGCTAATACGTGCTGATTGGTCCGTTCAGTATTTACCACTCGGAGTTGCTAATTGCTCGAGGTGGTTTATTTATTACAGCTCCATAGACGCCCATTCATTCTGTGCTAGCTCAAGAGCGCCCCCTACACCTCCTGGAGGTCCTGCTCCCCTGTACCTGGTCGGCTGAGCCAGCAGAGCGCTGCTGTGCAGGTGGAAACACGGGAAAGTGTTGAAGGTGCCGGGAACCATGGAAACACCGGAGACGCTGCTGTACCGATTCTCCACGAGGCCGAACAGCTCCATCATACGGAAACCTGACCACACCAGGAAACACAACTCCTTAAGAGTGTGTGTGTGTGTGTGTGGTTGTGTGTGGTTGTGTTGTGTGCATGTGCAGTGTGTCCTCAGGACCACTGTACTCTACAGTAGATTCACATTCAGGGGTTGTGTGTCTCTCACCTGGTGTTGTGCTGCCACTCATTGGTATCGAAGGACAAGCTGGAGAAAACACACACACCAGACCACACACACACAGAGAGACACACACACACACACACACACACACACACACACACACACACACACACACACACACACACACACACACACACACACACACAGAGAGACACACATGAGTTTGGATTGAAAGTAAAGGTGCTGTCTATAACCTGAAACCTGAGCGTTACTCACTGGCGGTGGCGGCTTCGCACACGAACGTCACCAGCTTCTCCTCGATCTTCTTGAAGGCGTCCAGGTCGTCCACGAAGAAGACGTGTCTGTCGCTGGGCTTGCTGGCGATGCTCACCAGCTCGCCGTAGTCTGCGTCAGCGAAGCCGATCGCAAACACGATGTAACCTTCACACGGAACATCCAGAGTTTAGACTGGGTCCTGAAGCTGAAGTTAATCCACGAAGAACAATGAACCTGCTCTGACCTTCCATCTGCATCTCCTTGGAAACCTTGTTGACATCGTCCTGGGATCGTCCGTCGGTGAGGACCACGAGGACGTTGGGGATTCCCCTCCTGACTCCTCCCTCCACCGTGAAGATCTTGTCCTTCACGTGCTGGATGGCTCGACCTGATTGGACGGACAGATCCACCAATCAGATCCAACCGATTCACACAGGAACGATTCATTGATTATTTCTTCGTTAAAAACCCACTCGAGACGAGACGTGACGTGACGATACAAGAGGAGACGATACGAGATGTGAGAGGACGAGACGAGACGATACGAGACGTGCGATCCAGGACGGACGCGGCGGACGCGGCGTCCCCTGATTGGCGTCTAGATTTGCACAAAGACATCCAGAACCAGCCGGTGTTTGAAACAGATCCAGGAATCAAACACTCCACCAGCCAGGGAACTGTTTCTTAATTGCGTTGCAGACTGAGCGCTGGTGGGGTGGGTGGGGGGGGGGGGGGGATTAGTGTTCTACAGTGTGACAGGAGCAGGGGTGTGGGGGTGTGTGTGTGTGGTGTGGGGGGGGTACAAATCTGTCTCTGCAGCCGCGGAGCCGCAGGACGAACTGGCTGCTCTGTAAACACTGATTAATGAGTTCACTTCACACTGCTTCCCCACAGACCCCACCCCACAGACACACACACAGACACACACACACACACACACACACACACACACACACAGACAGGCTTCTTGTGTGTATAAAGTGTTATTGACAGCCGCACACTGTTTGTGCACAGATTTTATTTCCTGCTGCTCAATACGTATTGATACTGTCATTAGGAAGGTGTGTGTGTGTGTGTGTGTGTGTGTGTGTGTGTGTGTGTGTGTGTGTGTGTGTGTGTGTGTGTGTGTGTTAAAGCCGTTGATTGTCTCACACATTGTGGTTCTACATCCTGAGACTCTATCGCATCGAACTGTATTTGTCACAGTTTCTGCACAATGAGGTTCCTGTAATAATTCAGATTTATCTATATTCACATTATTCACTGATGTTTTTATTTGTGTTTGTGAGCATACGCCCCCTTCAGGTGGAGTGGGCGGGGGCTAATCTAGACGTTTGGCGAGCACGGTGATGAAGACGTGCGACAGCGTCATCAGATGAATGAACTTTAAACTTCTACTTTTCATTTTTATTATGTTCATTTTTAAATAAATTACAAACAGTGAACCTGAAACTCTCTGGAATCCCTTTCTGGATGTTTGGACTCCGCCCTCTAGTGGTGAAACACAGAACAGTTTCAGGACCCCTGTGTAATTAACACGATGCTCAAATCACATGTTTTAACTTTGGCCTCTTGAACTTCTCTTCCCCGAGTTGTATTTGAACGGTAAATTATTAAATTAAAAACAGTGAATCTCTCCTCAGCGATGAGGCTGGGATTCAGTCCGACGCTGAAACGAGTCGAGCATCTTCAGATCGAGTCAGATCTCGTCTGTCTCACCCGTCTTTGTGTTTCCTCCCTTGTAGGAGATCTTGTTGATGGCGTCCAGCAGTCGCTCCTTGTCCCCGTAAGAGTTCAGCTTGAACTCGGTGCGAGGGTCGTCACTGAACTGGACCATGGCGACCTGTCGCCGAGGAGAACAAAGAGGAAATGATCAATTCTTTCCAGATGAGTGGTTCCTCAGTCAAACCGCTGGTGAGAGAGAAAACCGGCGTCACCTGAGTTCCGTCCGGCCCGATCCCGTCCAGAGCGCCGGCCGTGCTGTGCAGGAAGCGGATGATCTTCAGGAAGCTTTCATCACCGATGCTCCAGGAGCCGTCGACCAGGAAGACCAGGTCGGCTTTGGCTGCTTTGCAGACTGGAGAGAGAGAGGGGGGGGGGGAGGGGGAGAGAGAGAGAGAGAGGGAGGGAGGAGAGAGGAGGGGGGAGGGTGAGTGAGGGGAGGGGGGGGGAGAGAGAGAGAGAGAGAGATTTTAATGTTTGACACGTCATCAATAAAACAAACTCTTGATCGACTCGAGGCTTCGAACCGTGAACGACTGAAAACGTGTGAAGTTCATTAAACGTCCTCACTACATACACCAGCTGGCTCCTTCAGAATAAAAGCACCAGAGTCACCAGCAAAACAGAACTCTCTGATTCAACCTGAACATGAAATCAGCTCCTACCTTCTTTAGCGGGGGGGATTGTGGGTAGCGCGGTGGTGGTCGGGGGCTTGGTCGGCGCCGGAGTCGGGACGGGTACTGAACACAACAAGAAACACACACATACACAAAAAAACCTGCAATTAGTGCGACATTAAATAATAAAACCGTCACCAGGTTCTATATGAGCCTGAAATTAAAATACCCCCCCCCTCGTCCAAAAGACTCAGATCAAAGACAGGATGTGAATCACCACGTTCAGATCTGTCCTCTCAGTCCCCGTCTCATTGAGTCGTCTGCTTGGACATCAAACTGTCTTTCAACTCCTCACCTGTACCTCTGTGTTCTTTAGTGTGTGTGTGTGTGTGTGTGTGTGTGTGTGTGTGTGTGTGTGTGTGTGTGTGTGTGTGTGTGTGTGTGTGTGTGTGTGTACGCACGTGTCTTCTCCACAGCGCTGACGGCCGGCCCCTCACTGGCGTCCTGCAGCTGAGCGTACACACTGATCTGGTACTGCGTGTTGGGCTTCAGGTTGGTGAAGCAGTGCCGGCTGGCCCCCCCGCTCAGCTTGGTCTCCTGCTTCTGTCCGTCTGCACAAACACAACATCCTGGTTACTCTGCGTTTCCCCCGGGGGGGGGGGGGGGAAGAAACACCTCATGGGTCCGGTTCCTCCGGGGAAACAAACGACTCGTGAACAACACAAAGGTTTGAGTGTCGCTCGGTTCTGATCGGTTCTGATCAGTTTCAACAAGATGAACTGATGATGGAGACGGTTCTTTAATTATCTGCATATTAAGTTCACTGACTCTGGATGTTGTTAATTCTCATTTGGATGTTTTTTTCTGTTTGCTTTTCTCTTTCAGAATAAAAAGTTTGAAACGTGGATTCCTCTGAACTCCGCTTCTCTCTGGTTTCTCCTTGTTTATCAACCAGCTCCGAGAACATAAATCCTCGTTTGGGTCCATTGTGTTGAGATCCAACAGCTGGGAGGGCGCCGCAGTGAGGCGGGTCTGTCAGGTGACGTGTCTGTCAGGTGTATTATTATATTTTATATCTATTTCTATTTTTCTCCTCCTTTGAACTGACACACAAGCTGTGATGACTGTGATTTCTTGCCAGACGTGATGTCGACCTTTGTGTGTGTCTGTCGTTGTGTGTGTCTGTCGTCGCTGTGTGTGTGTCTGTCGCTGTGTCACCTCACACAGTGGCACGTGGGCCGAGCACAGAGCGGCTCCTGTGTGTGATTGCACAGTTAAACCTTTAAGACCGCCAGCGCCTCTGTGATGGGAGACAACGATAACTCTGTCACAGCGAGCTGCTTGAGCATTCAGCCGACTGGACGCTTTCCCTGCGCCGCATTCTGAGCTCCCACTGATGAAAGCATGTGACCCCCCCCCCCCCCCCCCCCCCCCCCCCCGTCCTCGCTGCCGCTCGCACATCTGCAGAAACGCAGCGTAGCAGCCGACGGAGGAGAATTACAGCTTTAACACGAGTGATGTGAAACGACCTCGTCAGGCTCCGCTGAGAATCCAGCAGATAATCCAGAGGCAGGAGATTCACATTAACATACACCCCCCCCCCCCCCCACCTAAACATCTTTATCATCTCAGAGGATATTTGTTGTTCAGCTGCAGCACAGACTGTAAATACAGAATCCAGGAATGTTTCATCTTCAACGGTGATAAACGTTTTGAACCCTGTCATTGATTCCTCCTGGTGCAGATCACACACGGCCCCCCCCCCTCCAAACACGGTCTTTTATTCATCTGAAGTTAAATCAGATACGTGCTGAGTAAACCCGTGTGCTGTACTCACTGGGACGGACTCGATCCCCACCCGGTAGGCGTTGGCGTGCCGGTGCGGCTGCCACTGGGCGCACAGACCCGTCATCCTCACCTGGTACGCACTCAGGCCGGTCACCCCCAGGTACACTGCACAGAGAGAGAGACACGGTTTCTTTACTTCACTCAGAAACATCGGCGTGTTTCCAGACTCCGGACAAATCTTATTGTTGCCACTGAAACAGAAATAGAGCAGATGTAAAAACTCTGGTCTTGTTCAGGACTAAAAATATGGAGTAGGAGGCTGAAAGGTTTCTTCTCTACACACTGTTGTTATCGTGAAGCTGCAGAATCACATCGGAGAAACCACACGGCAGAGTTAGAACGTCTGGTCAGTCGCAGAGTTATTTACAGACGGGGAGAGAAGTACAGCTGCAGACACACACACACACACACACACACACACACACACACACACACACACACACACACACACACACACACACACACACACACGTGCACTTTTCCAGTCGGTGTTTGAAAGCCTCACTTATTCTGAGTTCATGGACATTATCGTGTTTCTGTGGTGATAATTGCCTCGTTCATCACGTTACAGTTCAGGCTCCAGACAAATGCAAAGGTTTTCTTTGTTGGGCTCATGGGTTCATGTCAGGATCATCTGCTGCAGAGCACACAGGAGGTCACGGCCCCCTGGTGGCTGTTTATAAGGAGCCCGACACACAGGAGAGACTGAGGCTCGATCCCAGGACGAGCTGCAGGAGGAGGACGGATGAGGTTCACAGCTTCGCTGCCACATTCATTAAGATCCACAGAAGGTGGTGGAAACAGAGGGATGGATGGAGGGATGAAACTCTCATCAGGACTGCAGCGGCCCTGCTGCGCCGCGAGAGGCGCGCCGCAGCGCGCGAGCGCGCGAGCGCGCCCAGGCGGCGCGGCAGCGGCGCGGAGAGCGGCCGCGCCGGCGCCGGCGGCCGCGCGGGCGGAGCAGCCGAGCGAGCGGGCGGCAGGCGAGGCAGCGGCGCGCCGCCAGCGGCGCGCGCGCGCAGAGCGCGCGAGCGCGAGCGCGGCGCAGGGAGCGCGCGGCGCGAGCCAGAGCGCGCGCCAGCGGCGCCGGCGCGCGCGCGCGGCCGGCGACCGGCGACAGCCCCAGCGCGCGCAGAGCGCGCGGCCGCGCCGACGGCGGCGCGGCGCGGCGCCGAGCGCGGCGGCGCGGCGCCGCGGAGCGCGACGCGAGAGCCGGCCGCGCGGAGGACGAGCGAGAGAGCGCGCCAGCGCGAGAGCGCAGCGCGCGAGCGCGCCGGCAGCGAGCCGGCGCGGAGAGCGCGCGGCGCAGCGCCGGCCAGCCGGCGGCGAGCGGCGCCGACGGCGCGCGCAGAGCGCGAGCGCGGCGCGCGAGGCCCACCGGCGGCGGCCGCCCCCGGCGGCGGCGCGGCCGCGCGCGCCGCGCGCGTGCGGCGCGCGCGCGCGTGGCGGCGTGCGGCCGCCGGCCGGCGAGGGCGGGCGGGAGGGGGAGGGAGCGGGCCGAGACGCCGCGCGGAGGGAGCGGAGAGGCGGGCGACCGGCGCCCCGGCGCGCGCGCGAAGGCGCGGGCGGAAGCGCGGGGCCGGCGAGAGAAGGAGGAGGCGAGAGCGCGGAGAAACGCGGGCGCGGAGCAGCAGAGAGAAGGAGCAGAGCGGCGAGAGAGAGAAGGAGAGCGGAAGGAGAGAGCGCAGCAGAGCGCGCAGCAGGCGGAGAAGGAGAGGACGGAGAGAGAGAAGGCGGGAGGAGGAAGGAGAGAGCGAGAGAGGCGGCGAAGGAGAGGCGGAAGAGCGAGAAGAGAGGAAGGGCGAGAAGAGGGAGGAAGAGGAGAGCAGGCGAGAGCGCGCGGCGAGAGTCCGTAGCGAGAAGCGTAGAAGAGCAGGCAGACGAGACAGACGGAGACGCGAGCGTATCTCTCGACGTCTCTGGCGTCGATCTCTATCCTCTTCATCTCTTCTCTTCTATTCACTCCTCTCTTCTCTTCTCTCTCTTCTCTCTCTTCTCTCTCCTTCTCTGCCCGACCCCCTTGACCTCGTCCTTCCTTCGAGGTCTTCATTGAGATGCAGGCGATGGGACCCTGGCTCCATTCACAGCTTCAGGTTGAGGCCTTTAAGCCGACACTTGTCTCGAGAGCTCTTTGCCAGAGAGGAATGAAAATGGATGAGAGGGACGGAGGTTCAGTGTCCTGCTCAAGGACCCTTCAAAAGGGACGCATGTGTGTGTGTGTGGGGGGGGGGGACAGCTTCCTGCTGTGGTAGATGGTCCATTATCATGCAGAGGAGGAAAAGGCTTCGACGACTGTACTTGAGACTGATGGACCTGTCGGCGCCTCGGGGAAGTGTCTCTACAGGCGGCTCCACGTCCTGGACGTGATTCAGAGAAAAGCCTCGGGTGGATATCGAGGTGTCGACGTCCGCAGGTGTCGGCCTGCATCTCTGATTGGTTTAGAGGAGGTCGTTTGAAAGAGGCAGGACTGATGAAGAGGACGGATCACGAGGAAGAGGAGGAGAACAGGTCAAACTAACAAGGAAGCTCACAACTAAATGATCCGAGAGAAGCTAGAGTCTTAAAGAGATAACATATGTATTTATAAACCAATGTATGTAAACAAGCATCGAACTCACGGGTCTTGGCCTTCCCTGACAGAGCGTCACTGGACCCCGTGGTGTACGAGGCGATGACCTTGACGCTGTACTCCGTCCCACTCAGCAGGTTGACGATCAGCATCGTGTTCACGTCCTCGCCCACGAACGTCTCCAGCGCCGGCCCGGGGGCTGCAAGGGGGGGGGGGGGGGGGGGCATTGGGAGGGAGACGTGCATTATGGGTATTGAGCGAGATTGATTTTGTTTTTTTCTGCTGATAACCTGAGGGAATCAGGTCAAATGTCACCGATCTTTTCTTATTGTTATGACCGGTAAATTTGACAGATAGTGTGTGTGTGTGTGTGTGTGTGTGTGTGTGTGTGTGTGTGTGTGTGTGTGTGTGTGTGTCTGTGTGTTACCAGATAGCGGCTGGTAGACGACTCTGTAGCCCATGGTGGGCGAAGGTGGGACGTCCCAGCTGATCCTGAAGCGGTTGTACCACTCCTCTGACACTCGCAGGTTCCTCGGCGCTGAAAGAGGAACTGAACACAGAAGATTTTTACGAGGTTATTAAACTGAATATTTTCCATCAGTTTCCATAGTTTTATGTGAAAGAAAGAAAATAATGAACCCTGTGGTGTTTTTTTATCAGCTGCTGTGGTAAGAAGTGGGTTTGACGAGCGACGGGGTTCTGGACTCGAACCCGTGACGGGAAGAGAGAAGATGAAAAGAAAGACGAGAGGGAGAAACCGGAGCGACAGAAACATGATTAAATAAAAAGAGAAGAAGTCAAAGAGGTTAGAAGGAAAGAAACGATAGAGGAGACGTGAAGGAGGAAAGAGAAAAGATAAACAAGTAAACAATAAAATACAACTCAGTCATAAAGCAAATCAAATTGAATAAGATAAAAAATATCTATGTACCCGAGAAGAGGACTGGATGTAATTTCCCGCATGTCAGAATGATTAAAGGAGGGAGAGGAGGGAGAGGAGGAAGAGGAGGAAGAGGAGGGAGAGGAGGGAGAGGAGGGAGAGGAGGAAGAGGAGGGAGAGGAGGAAGAGGAGGAAGAGGAGGAGAGGAGGGAGAGGAGGGAGAGGAGGAAGAGGAGGAAGAGGAGGAAGAGGAGGAAGAGGAGGAAGAGGAGGGAGAGGAGGAGAGGAGGAGGGAGAGGAGGAAGAGGAGGGAGAGGAGGAGGAGGAGGGAGAGGGAGAGGAGGGAGAGGGAGAGGAGGGAGATAAAGAGGAAGAGGAGGGAGAGGAGGAAGAGGAGGAAGAGGAGGAAGAAGAGGGGGATAAAGAGGAAGAGTCACTTTTCACAATGAAAAGTTGAAACAGTCAGAAAGTTCAAACCAGAGGCAACGACTTTAGAAAACAGAACAACTGCGGAGGGTTGAACTTTGCTTTGAGGGACGGGAACCAAACGGGTTTCTCTGTATTCTGTTGTTCAACCAACTAATCAACTAATCAACCATTTAACCAACTAATCAACCAACTAATCAACCAACCAGCCACAAAGTACAGAAACCAGAGGAGGTAACTAAAGGAAACCCAGTTGGAGACATCAGCCTTGTCGGAGGTCTGAACGAGTCCAGTGAGGTCCCGATGTGTCGCTGGCGCCCTCTGGAGGCCGATCTGATCCCGATCTGCTCTCAGCGTGTCTCCCTCGGCGCTAACCTCATCCCTCATGGGTTCAGATCCCCAGATTACACCTGCTCCCTCCGTCACGTCGTCTATCATCGCTCCAGAGAAACCCAATCCTCCCTTCTTCTCTGCCGGTGGACATTTATCATCGCCGGGTGTCGGGGGTGTCGGGGGCCGCGGCGTTTAAAAAGCAGAGGATGTCGTGAGCGTCTCTTAACGTTCGTAACGCGCGGCACGTTGGAGACGTGATGGAGCGACGCATCTCTTGAGTTTACAGATTATCTGCTCCTCTGGAAAGAAACTGAAACAGGAGGAAAGAACGCTGCCCACGTTTCTCTGCCTTCGGCTCCAGAGAGAAGGAAATCAACGCACCGAGCGCCCGGTGCATTGGTTCATACATAGAGGATATATGAAGTTTTTCTTTTATATAAACTAATTACCATAACAATGCGGTCCCCTTGTTTCTCTCTGTACTTCCTGACGGCGGCAGCGTTTGTTTCCACAGACGAGACGTCGTGAC
>CM031686.1:700305-730305 GCA_006182925.3 Reinhardtius hippoglossoides
CGGACGCCGTGTGATGGAGCCGTGTGATTGGAGCCCCTACCTCCTCGCTGTCTCCTCCGTCGGTCGGCGTCCAGATGAGTCGGTACAGCACCACATCAGAGGCCGGGTGTTGCCATGACACCCTGAAGCTGTCAGTAGAGATGTCACTGGTCTTCATGTCCAGTGGGTCTGGAACAGTCTCTACACACACACACACACACACACACACACACACACACACACACACACACACCTGTGACGTAGCTGACGATCATTAACATGACGTCTACATATTTGAGATTCTTCTGAAAGGTCTCTGTGAATCCTGGTGCCACTGGTTCTTACTGGTAGTGAAGCTGTCCGTCACAGCCTCGGCCTGCCCCTCGTCGTAGATGGCGAACACCCCGACCGTGTACTCCGTCAGTGACGTCAGGTTCCTCAGCAGCCAGGTGGTCACACGGCCGACCTCCACCTGCACACACAGCATCAAACCACCGTGTTCCTGTGACTCCTCCCTTAAATCACCTCCGTCCAGATGTTTGTGACACCGAACAATCCTCTCACCTCATTGGTCAGGACCCCGTTGGTCTTCACGTACATGATGCGGTAACCGTTCAACTTCCTGGAGGCGGAGTCCCACGTCAGCTGGGCGGAGCTGTGGTCCACGTCTGAGAATCTCAGATTCCTCGCCGGAGTCAGAGGCACTGAGGTGCACAAGTCAACAAGTAAACAGGAAGTCACACACACCTTCTCGACTTTGACTGATTGATTGACTGGTTGACTGACTGGTTGACTGACTGGTTGACTAACTGGTTGACTGGTTGACTGACTGGTGACTGACTGGTGGACTGACTGGTTGACTGACTGGTTGACTGACTGGTTGACTGACTGGTGAGTTTACTGAACTTCACAGTTCTGATTATAACCATCACATCAGACTCTACCTCCTCTCCCTCTCTTTTATTCTCTCGCTCCGTCTCTCGCTCCGAGGTTTAAAATCTTTACTTCTTTACTTTATTTTTTCTTTCCATCCTAAAAAAAATCTCATTGACTCCCAGAGGCCGGAAACTTTTCTGCTTAGAATCACTGATCTGTTTCCTCCTCTTGCTGATTCCAGCAGCCGCCGCTTCACCTCAATTATACCGAGGGTCAGCGTAAAGACACAGGGGGGGGGCAGCGACCGCCTCGGCTGTTACTGGAGGTCGAGTCGGGGTCAGCGTAGCAATGAGGAGGAAGGGAAATTAAAGAAGTTTAGAGATAGCCGAGTCGGCAAAGTTTCTGCTTGTATCCGTGAAAACATCCCGGACGTTAAATGACCCGTCGGATGACATCGCTCGAAGTCACAACCAGCGACGTCTCGCTCGAAGGTTTTATCTCCCACAGAGATTCTATGACTGAATTAAAGCAGAGTCTGACTGTATTTAGCATCTGGATCGCCCCCTGGTGGCTGCAGTACAGGTCGCACACCCGTCAGTGTGATTCTGTTCTGAGCCAGGAAATGAAGAAGAAGTTTGAAAGGTTGTTGAGACTCGTCTCCAGCGACTGAATAAAATAACAAACACATATCAACAGAATCTACATGTGCTGTTTACGTTGTATTATATCATTGTATTTATATTTATTTATTTTCTTACTTTCACTGATGGTCTATTTTCACCTTGTTGCTTTTAATGCAGAAAATGTCGTCATAATGGGACTAATACAGGATCTCATCTTTAGAGACTAATCAGCGGCTTGTGGATCCTTTCCTCTCGTTTAACGACTGCATTACAAACCTGATGAATGACTGTATGAACACACATCAGCTTCATGGATCATAAATCTGTCTCCTTCATTTCCCCCTAAACAGAATCAAACCACCGGTCTGTGCTGCCAGCAGCCGCCAGCGTCCCGATCTGACCTGCATCCAACCGACGAACACGCATCGTAAAGACGTAAACACGCCCCGACGTAAAGCCGCGGGCCACAGGCCTGAAGGGAGACTTCATAAAGGGATAATTAGTGAGCGTGTTGGGATTCGGGGGGGAGGAGGAGACGAGGGCGGCTCTCATCAAGGCTTCAGGACGCTTTAAGAATCAAAGAGAGGCGAAAATATAACTTCACGAGCAGAAGCTGGGGACCGGGCGGCGTGCGGGGGATTCTGACATCGCCGCCAGTTTGTTCCCGCGAGGAAAACGTGCTGGGACGCGACTCCAGCACGTCGCAGCTGTGTTGGAAAACAACGTGAGCAGAACCAGATGTTAGAGAAACTAGAGAAGCTGCTTCCTGTCATCTACTAACATGGAGGAGAAGTGCTTATAACCCATACTGCAGCCAGACACCAGGGGGCGACGGAGACACGCTCTGAACCCCTGAGCAGTCGATGCTGACGAGTGTTCGATCCCCAGTGGACGGATGCATCGTGTGGGCGGATGTGTGGGACTCACGTGTGGTCTGCTGACTGGTCATGGGGTCGCTGGCCTCCTCTCCGTACATGGCGTAAACGGTCACCGTGTACTCGGTGGCCGGGGTCAACCCCTCGAGCTCCACCTCGTTCACCGAGTCCGCCACCTTCACCTGCACAGACACCACACACACACACACACACACACACACACACACACACACACACCACACACAGACACACAGACACACACACACACACAGTGCTTTAAGTAAACATTCTTCTCTCTCTCCTCCACCTGTTTATCGTCCCCTCTCCACATATCTTCTCCTCCGTCATCCCTCCATCCTCCGCCTCTCCACATATCTTCTCCTCCGTCATCCCTCCATCCTCCGCCTCTCCACATATCTTCTCCTCCGTCATCCCTCCATCCTCCGCCTCCTGTCGGGACCTGCAGAGTCGGGCTGTGATTACATGACATCACATGTTCTCTCCCTCTCACGGGCTCAGTCTGTACTGAAACCCACCGTGAACCCGTGTGGCGTAGAGACACTTTCACCGGGACAGCCTGGAACGGATCGGACGCTGGCGTTGGCCCAGGCCCGGCCCGGGCGTGGCTGGCGTGCGGGGGGGGCCACAGGAGCAGCAGCCAGCGGCGCCTCGCAGCCGGGCTTGTCCTCGCCACTGGAAAGCATCCGTCACGTTTACTAATTTCTTCCTAAATTGTTTTTATAGCGTTCTGCCTGGAGGAGAATGTGGCGGCGGCGTAATGAGGTCTAATGGGAGGGGGGGGGGGGGGGCACAGATGGCTGCCGGTGCCCTTCTCGCTCTCCTCCACCTCGTAGCTCTTCTCTTCCCTCACTGCTGAATCTACCTGTCGACACGCTGCAGCTGAGTCTTTGCAGCTTTGCAGCTTTGCAGCTCGCTCCTGTTGCTCCTCAGTGTTTATCTGCAGCGTCACTGGATGGACTTCCTTTAAGTTCTGGCCTCTCATTGGTCACAGTTTTCAAAATAAAACAAGTATCTGATTCTTTCTTCGCTGTGATTTTCCTTGTGCTTCCTTCAGAAGCTGGATTTTCCATTCGTTCCAGAACATCAGATGAACTCCATCTTCTCGGCTCCCGGTTCCTTCCTCCTCTCACCTCGGCCTCTTCTCGCTCACTGAGCAGAATCAATGTGTTGATGAGCTCGATGTGCACGAGGCCCACGTTCACTTCAGCTCCATTACAAAGGCTTCTCTGCAGCTCACTTCATCAAGTTGGAAGCAAATCAGCCGTCACGTCTCTAATCAGACGGGTTCAAAGCAACTTCGCTGTTTGACGTGAAGCTCGTCCGTCTGCGGTTCGATTCCCATCTGCTCTCATGTCGTCCATCTTTATTTACAGTCTATTAAATGGACAGATTAACATACAACACACACACACACACACACACACACACACACACACACACACACACACACACACACACACACACCTCACCTCCTTCTCGTCCGCAGGGTCTCCCTCAGTCAGCGGGGCGTAAAGGATCATGTACCCAGAAGCCCCGGCGGCGACCTGCCAGCGGACCCTCATGGTGCTGTGAGTGATGTCAAACAACTCCAGCTCGTTCACCATCGGCAGCGCCACTGCAACACACACACACACACACGCACGCACCACACACACACACCACACACACACACACACACACACACACCACACACAAATATCAGTGATATTAAAACACAAATAACGTAATTTCACATAGTTGTGAATTAATAAGTCTAACGTCTAATCATCAGATCTCATTTCATTGAAACCATCCTAAGTAGATTCCTCACTTCCTCACACATCAGTATTTATGGTCACATTTCATTTGCTGCCTCAGTCAGCGCCGGTGTGATGAGCCAACCCCCCCCCCCCCCCCTTTGACTTTGGTACAAGGTCGCCTGGCAGCCGACGAGGACCCCCCCGTCATTCATCAGAGCGAGCGGACGGTCCTGCCAGGCGCCGGTTCAGCCGTCAGGAGGACGAAGCCTCGGGCAACGCCCACAGGTTCAGAGCTCGCCAGGTTCCCGTGAGAGGAGGAGCCTCGGGACCAGGAACACCTGAGATGCTTTCATGACCCAGATTCTGAGTCTGTCTGGTTCAGTGTGTGTGTGTGTGTGTGTGTGAGTCATTTTGTGTTGTCGTGTTGTCGTGTTGTCGATACCTGGCTACTGACGTGTGTATATTTCTACTTCCTCTCTCTCTTGATGGAAAGCAGCTGCACGACGTTCAGTGTTAAAACGTCTATCTTTACTTCCCCTCGCCGACAGACTCACGTGTGGTGGCGCTGCCTCTCAGGGCCTCGCTGGCGGAGCTGCGGTAGATGGCGAACACGGCCACCTGGTACTCCGTCAGGGAGTTCAGGTAGGTCAGCTCCACGCTGTCCTCGGAGCCTTGGACCACCTGAAGACAGGAACACTCAGATAAGTTAATAACTTGAATCAGCTCTTGTAGCCGGATGAGAACAGCGGCACCTCCACAGGCCCTGCTCGTCAGGGAGCCCGGCCCGTTGGAAGGTTCCGAGCGCAGCACATGTTGCTGCAGGCGTCGTCTCCACAGAGACTTCCACTGAGTGGAACTAGATCGGATCAGCTTTGATGAAACCTCAGTTTTCCTTGTGGGGAAACTGGGCCATTCCAGCTGCAACCATCAAAGAGCGGCAGAAACTGAGAGAGAGGAGGAAACTGTACAAATACAAATATCAACTCAGGGAATCACACGTGTGCGGAGCTGAGATCCAGCTGAAACTCACAGATTATCACAAAGACGCCTCGTCTGCTGCCGAGCGAATCAATTCTGATCGATTTATTTATCTTATAAAAGAGTTTGGGCCTCAGAGACGATCAGAGACGATCAGGGAGCTCAGGAAGGAAGTGGGCAGCATCTTGAGTTTTACTTTAGTCAATAAAAACGTGGTTCTATAGAAAAAAGAATATTGTAAAGAACCAAAGACAAGAATAAATCAAATGTATCTGTGCTAAAGAATCCAGGAACCTTTTCCTCCGGCTGTGCTCCGCTGGCTGGGTAGTAGACCACCCGGTACTTCTCCACCTGACCCGGAGCGTGAGTCCACGCCACGCGGAAGCTGCGAGCCGTGATCTCAGAGGTCACCAGGTCACGGGGCGGAGCTATGGAGGTGGGGGGCAGGACGGGAGACCCCCCTGGAAAATCAAAGAACATCAAAAGGTTCAGGTCAGTTTGGGAAACTCAGAGGAACACACACACACAGAGAGAGAAGTCCTGACCTCGGATCTGTTTGTCGAGCTGCTCCATGCGGTCGCACACGGTCTTCGTCAGACCCTCCACGATGTCGCTCATCACGCCGAAGTCCGCCACCACGTAGACGTGAGTGTCCTCCGGGGGGGAGGCGATGGCCTTCAGCTCGTTCTCGTCAGCGTTTTTCACACCTAGAGAGAGAGAGAAGAGAGAGAGAGAGAGAGAGAGAGAGAGAGAGAGAAGCACTTTTTTATTTAAAGAGGCAAAGTAATAAAATCCTTTCTAAGTTTACCAAAAAGCTTCTGAAACATATTTTTCAGATGAACACAATCTGAGAGGTTTGTTGAAGGAACAGAACTGAACACGTTTCCGAGGCTGCGTCAATAAAAAGAATCCACGTGTGGAGACGTGTGATCATTTTGTTTGTTTTACACAAACTGACGATCATCATTAAATATGATGAACAAGAAAAAACTAAACAAAATCATAATAAACATTAAAAAAAACAGGAAGAAGTTTGAAAACCAGTTTCACGTTGTCTCCTGACGAATAAATTAAAAGATGAATTAATTGATTAACCTCATGAAAACCAATCAGACTGGTTTGTCAGTGATAATTAAACTGTGACGAGGGGGCAGCTTAGAAAAGAAGCTTGTTATGAAAACAAGAATATATAAAAGAATATAAGCATAATCATTTTAATAATCTGAGTTGAGCGGTACCGATGGCGAACAGTTCTATCCCAGCCTCCCTCAGGCTCCGAGCCGGGGGAATCACATCGTCCTGGGACTTTCCGTCCGTGATGAGGATTCCGATCTTGGGAACGCCGGGTCTGGATCCAGACTCTGGTTTGAAGCTGTTCTCCAGGATGAAGGTCAGAGCCAGACCTGAGTGGACACACACAGACACACACACACACAGACACACACAGACACACACACACAGACACACACACAGAAACGAGGCGTTACAACAGGTCAACAAGGGAAATCTGCTTTAACCCTGAAGAGTCCAGACGAGTTATTTTACGTTTCACAATCTTATTAAATCTCAGAGGAGCAGCTGGTTCATCTGCTGTGTGAGAAACCTCAGACCTGCACATGTCAACTGAACTAAACTGAAAGGAAACGCACTGATTCCTACTACACAACTTCTCTGGATTGTTGGTGTCAGCTCCTCGTACCTGTCAGTGTGTTTCCTCCTTTATACGGCAGGTTCTTCACTGCGTCCATCACGGCCTCCTTGGTGGTGTGAGCGTTCAGATGCCACTCGATCCGGGGGTCTCCGCTGTACTGGGCCAGACCTGCACACACACACAACACACACACACACACACAACAGACACACACACACACACACACACACACACACACACACACACACACACACACACACAGAGCACACGTTTGAGTTAATACTGCAACTTTACACCACTTTGCAGATTTTAAACCCTTTTACCTAAAACTGACAGATTCTGTTTTATGCAAACTTTAAGATTTTAACTTCAGTTATATTTAGTTAATTTAAATTAAACAAAAGTCAGATATAAAGTGTGAGTCCCAGAGAAACGACTCCAGACAGCAGGAGAACGAGGAGAGCGGCAGCCGGTCGATGGTCACTGAGGCTCCTCTGGCTTCAGCTCCAGCTCCAGATGAAGTCCTTCACCTCCAGCAGCTGTAAACACAGAAGAGCTCCTCACCGATCCGGGTCTTGTCGATGTCCACGCTGAAGGCCTTCACCAGGTTCTCCAGGAAGGACCTGACCAGCCGGAAGTTGATGCGGCCGATGCTCCAGGAGCCGTCCACCAGGATCACGATGTCGGAGATGGCTGGAATCTTACACATGAATCCTTCTTCAGCTGGAGACAGAGAAGATCAACACACTGTCACAAACTCGTGTTTCATATAAGTGTCCCGACGCTGACGTTCATAAGCACAAACATCATCGTTCAAACAGATGTTCATGGTGTAAAGTGTGAACCAGAGAGAAAAGGATGTTTCACCCTCGAGCGGCGCCACACGATGAATCCTCCGTGGTGAAAGTAGGACAACAGCTTCTGTCCCAAACTATTACAAAGTGTTTCATTAATTCTAATTCAGTTCAACCCAGAATAATGAAACCCTAGAGGAGCCGCTCACTTAGTTCCAGCAGATGAAACACAACGCTCTGTTGTTTGTCTCCACACTGGGTGATAACACACGCCGGGGCTCTAATGAGGCCGCGGCTCTTCAGTCACTACGTCCAGCGCCGACTGGGCCGGAGGACGACCACGTTATTACAGCGCCATATGTCTATCAGCCAATTATCTCAGGAAACGTCTGCGAGCGGCCGCGTCGTGAACGAGACCTGATCCACGAAGTCAGCAGGAGTTCAGGTGAGTGGCGCCACGTCAGGTCACAGCAGCGATGGAGACCTGGAAGTCTGAGACAGCTGAGACTCGTGGGCCAATCACCTGTCCCTCAGGAGGCAGCAGCTGAGGATCTGACCTATAGATGTGGAATCCAACAAGTGGAGCTGGAGCTTCTGTCGGGCCCGACACTCACCTGAGAGTCGGTCTGTGGGAAACGTCCTGCAGAGGATCTGCTGCTGTGTCAATCACACTCTGCAGGGTTCCTGCTGACCTTATACCAGAGAGAACCAGGGAACCAGGGAACCAGAACGTCTGCAGGAAGTCCGGAGGCTCTCGCTCGGACACACTAACTCCTCAGGAGGATCAGGGCATGTCTGAGATCAGCTGTACCGTCCCCTCCTCTGCAGAGTCAGAGCTTTAAAGAGCTCTGGGCCTCAACTAAACACACAGGAGCTCCGTCCTGCAGCCACAAGGCAGCGACGACTCCGAGAACACAACCTGAGGCTTTTCTACCTGAGCAGGAAGGTTGGTACTCGTAGGAAGAAGAAGAACGAGCGTCAGACTCTGAGCTTCAGTTGGTTTCATACAGACATTTAAAACCTGCAGCCGCTGGCACAAGATTCTGATCCTGCAGACGTACGAGAGACTATTTCATTCAGGTCGCAGCATGTTTTAACATGAGAGGAGGTGTGTGTGTGTGTGTGTGTGTGTGTGTGTGTGTGTGTGTGTGTCTGTGTGTGTGTGTCTGTGTGTTTCCTCCAGGAACTGAGAAGTGTATCGCTCTTACAAGTCTCTACAGTGTCGGAATTCGAGTCTCCGAGCCGTGATCCCGTACGACTTCAGTGTGCAGATGAAAGCAGTGACACACGTAAAACACACAATCACCTCTGCGCTCTGGGAGGAATGAGCTCGCCGCTGCGTGTCGGTTGGCTGCGTGTCGAGCGCCGCACAAACCCAGGCTCCATCTTTTACTTCCAGTTAAACAATAGATGTGGTTGTGAGTCCGCCTGCTCCACACGTGTGTGTTTTCAAACTACGATATCTGTAATTCAGATATCTGTAATTCACCTTCTTCTTCGTAGAAAAGAGACGACACGGAGGGAAAAGGTTTGTCCTACAGTTACAGACTTTGTGGCCCACAAGGATAAATATATATCATCTGTTATGTTCTGTTTGACACCAGAAGCTGTGCATCTGACACATGCATCAGTCAACGAGGTGATGGCTCCATTAGGAGCAGAGGTATTTGCAGGTCCTGTCTAATAACGAGGAGGAGGACGAGCCCTGAGTGAGCAGACTGAAGAGGAAGGATGTTTCTGAGAAGCTCGGCTCCGGGGCCCGAGTGACAGAGAACTGGGTTTAACGACACGTCGGGGAGAAGGCTGGCACCTGGACAGATGGTGAGAGAGGAGAAGAGAGGAGAGAGAGGAGAGAGGAGGAGAGAGGAGGAGAGAGGGGAGGAGAGAGGAGAAGAGAGGAGGAGGGAGGGGAGAGAGGGGAGGGAAGAGAGGAGGAGAAGAGAGGAGAAGAGAGGAGAGAGAGAGAGAGGAGAGGAGAGAGGAGAAGAGAGGAGGAGAAGAGACAGAGAACTGGGACGGGTTTAACGACACGTCGGGGAGAAGGCTGGCACCTGGACAGATGGTGAGAGAGGAGCAGAGAGAGGAGAGGAGAGGAGGAGAGAGGAGGAGCAGAGACAGGAGCAGAGAGAGGAGAAGAGAGGAGAAGAGAGGAGGAGAGAGGAGAAGAGAGAGGAGCAGAGAGGAGGAGAGAGGGGAGAGGAGAAGAGAGAGGAGCAGAGACAGGAGAAGAGAGGAGAGAGAGGAGAGAGGAGAGAGGAGAGAGGAGAAGAGAGAGGAGCAGAGAGGAGGAGAGAGGAGGAGAGAGGAGAAGAGAGAGGAGCAGAGACAGGAGAAGAGAGGAGGAGAGAGAGGAGGAGAGAGGAGAAGAGAGAGGAGCAGAGAGGAGCAGAGAGGAGCAGAGACAGGAGAAGAGAGGGAGAGAGAGGAGAGAGGAGGAAGAGGAGAGAGGAGCAGAGGAGAAGGAGGAGAGGAGGAGAGAGAGAGGAGAGAGAGGAGAGAGGAGAGAGAGGAGAGAGAGAGAGAGGAGCAGAGAAGGAGAAGAGAGAGAGAGAGAGAGAGAGAGGAGGAGAGAGGAGAAGAGAGGGGGAGCAGAGAAGAGGGGAGCAGAGACAGGAGGGAGAGAGGAGGAGAGAGAGAGGAGAGAGAGAGGAGGAGAGAGAGAAGAGAGGAGGAGCAGAGAGAGAGGAGGAGAGAGGAGAGAGAGGAGAGAGAGAGGAGGAGGAGCAGAGAAGGAGAGAGAGGAGGAGGAGAGGAGCAAGAGAGGAGAGGAGGAGAGAGGAGAGAGGAGAGGAGAGAAGAGAGGAGCAGAGAGGAGAAGAGAGGAGAAGAGAGGAGAAGAGAGGAGAGGAGAGAGAGAGAGGAGAGGAGAGGAGAGAGAGGAGAGAGAGGAGAGAGGAGAGAGAGGAGAAGAGAGGAGAAGAGAGGGAGAGAGAGGAGAGAGGAGGAGAAGAGAGGAGAGAGAGAGAGAGAGAGAGGAGAAGAGAGGAGAAGAGAGGAGGAGAAGAGAGGAGGAGAGAGGAGAAGAGAGGAGAAGAGAGGAGAGAGAGGGAGAGAGAGAGGAGAGAGAGGAGGAGAGACAGGAGAAGAGAGGAGCAGAGAGGAGGAGAGAGGAGGAGAGAGGAGAAGAGAGGAGAAGAGAGGAGAAGAGAGGAGAGGAGAGGAGGAGAGAGGAGAGAGAGGAGAGAGAGGAGAGAGAGAGGAGGAGAGAGGAGAAGAGAGGAGAAGAGGGAGGAGAGAGAGAGGAGGAGAGAGGAGAAGAGAGGAGAAGAGAGGAGGAGAGAGGAGGAGAGAGAGGAGGAGAGAGAGGAGAAGAGAGGAGAGAGAGGAGAGAGAGAGAGAGAGGAGGAGAGAGGAGAAGAGAGGAGAAGAGAGGAGAGAAGGAGGAGCAGAAGGAGAGAGAGGAGAGGAGGAGGAGAGGAGGGAGAGGAGGAGAGAGGACAGGAGAAGAGAGGAGCAGAGAGGGAGAGAGGGAGAGAGAGGAGGAGAGAGAGAGAGGAGAGAGAGGAGAGAGAGGAGCAGAGAGGGAGAGAGAGGAGAGGAGGAGAGGAGGAGAGGAGAGAGGAGAGAGAGGAGAAGGAGGAGAGAGGGAGGAGAGAGGGAGAGAGAGGAGGAGACAGAGAGAGAGGAGGAGAGGAGAGAGAGGAGAAGAGAGGAGAGGAGAGGAAGAGGAGGACACGATGGAAGCAGCAGTGACAGACGCACATTAAAGTGTGAAACTACACCAGAGAGTCGCGGTGAATTCCAATCATCTGCTTCTCTCTGCTTGATTCACTCCTCTTCCCTGTGGCTTTTGTTTTTCTCCTCTGTCGCTGATTCTTCCTCTTTTAAATTTCCATCAGCTCCGTTTCCATTTCTTATTCATGCTGCAACACAGCACGTCTCTGTTTCCACTGAGCAGCAGCTAATGTCAGGAAGAAGTTAACATGAATAATGTTCATTTACGAGGCGACGCTCAGGAAGCTCGAGGTTCTTAACTTCTGACATTCATGTAAACTGTTGATTCTCTGAGGTCTGAGACGCACGTGTCTGTTGATCTGTCAGGACGCTAACACCCGGCGCGACCAGGACACGTGATGCATTGTGGGTGAAGCAGCGATCGAGCTGCGTCTCAAAGGGCCTTCTGGGAGTTTGAATTAAGGAAAGGAAGGAAGAGAAGGAGAGAGAGAAAGTGAAGGAGGGAAGATTGAAGCTCTGTTGACAGATTCCTCAGGTAGAGATGAGCGGAGCCGCCCTCGGGCTCAGGGTTAAAGAAGCTGATCTCAGACCTGCACTCAGTGTCTCTGGATCTTCTCCTGCAGCCTCCAGACAATGTCCTGAAGCTTCCCAGTGACGAGTGGACGTGTTGACGAGGTTTCTGACACGTGGCGGTCGTGACCCAGGCTCCGCCCCTCGGACCCGACAACCTGCTGCTGCTTCACAAACACCAACTACACAACATGTCCAGAAACAACCTGCTGCTGCTGCTTCACAAACACCAACTACACAACATGTCCAGAAACAACCTGCTGCTGCTGCTTCACAAACACCAACTACACAACATGTCCAGAAACAACCTGCTGCTGCTGCTTCACAAACACCAACTACACAACATGTCCAGAAACAACCTGCTGCTGCTGCTTCACAAACACCAACTACACAACATGTCCAGAAACAAGCTGCTGCTGCTGCTTCACAAACACCAACTACACAACATGTCCAGAAACAACCTGCTGCTGCTGCTTCACAAACACCAACTACACAACATGTCCAGAAACAAGCTGCTGCTGCTGCTTCACAAACACCAACTACACAACATGTCCAGAAACAACCTGCTGCTGCTGCTTCACAAACACCAACTACACAACATGTCCAGAAACAACCTGCTGCTGCTGCTTCACAAACACCAACTACACAACATGTCCAGAAACAACCTGCTGCTGCTGCTCCACAAACACCAACTACACAACATGTCCAGAAACAACCTGCTGCTGCTGCTTCACAAACACCAACTACACAACATGTCCAGAAACAACCTGCTGCTGCTGCTACACAAACACCAACTACACAACATGTCCAGAAACAACCTGCTGCTGCTGCTTCACAAACACTAACTACACAACATGTCCAGAAACAACCTGCTGCTGCTACACAAACACCAACTACACAACATGTCCAGAAACAACCTGCTGCTGCTGCTCCACAAACACCAACTACACAACATGTCCAGAAACAAGCTGCTGCTGCTCCACAAACACCAACTACACAACATGTCCAGAAACAACCTGCTGCTGCTGCTTCACAAACACCAACTACACAACATGTCCAGAAACAACCTGCTGCTGCTTCACAAACACCAACTACACAACATGTCCAGAAACAAGCTGCTGCTGCTCCACAAACACCAACTACACAACATGTCCAGAAACAACCTGCTGCTGCTGCTCCACAAACACCAACTACACAACATGTCCAGAAACAAGCTGCTGCTGCTCCACAAACACCAACTACACAACATGTCCAGAAACAACCTGCTGCTGCTGCTTCACAAACACCAGCTACACAACATGTCCAGAAACAACCTGCTGCTGCTGCTCCACAAACACCAACTACACAACATGTCCAGAAACAACCTGCTGCTGCTGCACAAACACCAACTACACAACATGTCCAGAAACAACCTGCTGCTGCTGCTTCACAAACACTAACTACACAACATGTCCAGAAACAACCTGCTGCTGCTGCTTCACAGACACCAACTACACAACATGTCCAGAAACAACCTGCTGCTGCTTCACAAACACCAACTACACAACATGTCCAGAAACAACCTGCTGCTGCTGCTTCACAAACACCAACTACACAACATGAGTTCAGCTGGAATCTCTGAGTTATTAGCTCCTCACGTTTTCAGCTTGTTCGTTAATTAGCAGCAAAAACTCCAGAACAACTGAGTCCAGAAAGAATTCAGTACACTTTGATGGTATTTCATCATTCATGGATCGTGATGATGAAAATCTGACATGTTTAAAATATTTAAGACGGATTGAATGCTTGAGTGTGATTTGTTGCAGCTTGATAGAATTCAAGGGAGGAATGAAGAGAAGAGGAATATGTGCAGTTGACTCACACTCATGAATGTATTCATAAATATTGCATCATCTGCATATTTCTGACGCCATGATGGGAAACTCTCGTCACCGTGTAAACTTATTAAAATGATATTTCCCTCAAGCAGAGGAGAAATAAATGTTTTTCTATTATCAAACCAGTTCCACTTTCCAAAGACACAAACACGTGTCCTGGGCGTCCAGCGGTCACAGCCGGGTCGGCGCCCAGGTACCAATTAGGCTTCGAGGGGGCGGAGCTGCAACTGCAAGGTCAGAAGCCGACAAAGGATCACACCTGAGGCGCGGGGGGGGGGGGGGGGGGGGGGGGGGTCAAAGGGTCAGATGCCTCCGATTCCAGAGCGGCACGATGACACGAATCCCACGTGGTCGACCATGTGGAAAGTTTCACAGGTACAGATGGTGTTTACAACACCTGCATTGGATCCTCAGCTTCGAGTCTCACACTTACAACTAACTGACTTGGGGGGGGGGGGGGGGGGGGGGGGGTGTTTGTGCTCGTCTTATCGGGACGGACCCGTCATGTGAGACTAATCGGACTGTGAGGAGAGATTAGGTCTTTTATTCTAAACCCTGTTCTCCTGAGTCTCCTGATGACTGAGATTACCTGTTTTACAGCTCAGAGCTAAAAGCAGCAGAAACCTAATTCCTCCTCGCAACAGGAGGAACGAGCAGCTCGGGGGGGAAGCTGCTGATAAACCCTTCACAGAGTTGGTTTTCAGAGGATTTAAGATTCGAGCCACAGTTCAACACAAACCTTGAACATTCACAACATGTGGCTCTGGAGGAGGAACCTCTAAAAGCTCAGAGACGTTGGTAACGTGGAGGTTTGTTCAGCTAGCCACCAGGGGGCAAGCCAAATGTTCTGGCTTCACCTTTCGGGACCTGTCGAGTCGTCCATCTTTATTTATAGTCTCTGTTCAAATCTGTTTCACTGCTTTATAGCACAAGGCAGGTAGAGGGCGCTGTGCTCACAGTTTAAACCAGAACTACAGCGTTCGTAGTTTCTGGTGAAAAATAACTTTTCATGACGAAACGATCTCTATATATATATATATTTGTGTGTGTGTATAAAAAACAAACCAATGAACTCTGCTTCAGGCTGTTTGTTATCTCACTGTTACAGTCGACTCCTTCATTGATTTACTGCCTGTGGAACTCGGAGCTCGCTGCACATGCTAACAGACAAAGGCTCAAAGTGCAGCTGCTGAAATTCCCCAAGAGACAGTTTGACTGACAGCGAATCAACAGGAGACTCCACAGAGACGAGTGAAGCAACGAAGGAGGAAACAATAACACAGGAGTTATTGGAAGGTAAATTATAGATCGTTACCAGAGATTTTCACACACAACTTATTATCTGCAGGAGATCTGTCCAGAGACGAGGTGCAGGCGGCAGAGCCTCCATCCATCACTGGGACAAACTGATGAGACATTTAATGAGTGTGTGATGTCGCCTGAAGACCAGGACCACACACTCCTGCTGGTCACACCACTAAGGCCAGTGCTTCTACTGCTGTGTATAGTAAATCAACATTACTACTAACAATGCTGCTGATATCAAGTTCAAGAAAAACAGCGTAACAAGTGCAAAACCGTTTTAAAGTGACGGTGGAACAATAAGAGGAGAACTGATGGTTTGATCGTTCAGACACGACGACAGAAAGAGAAAGAGAAAGAGAAGGAGAAGGAGAAGGAGAAGGAGAAGGAGAAGAAGAAGAAGAAGGAGAAGGAGAAGGAGAAGGAGAAGGATCTTATCAGGAAGAGAAACACAAAAACAGAGAGGATAGAGGAAGAGCAGATAAATAACGAGAGAAGAGGAAGAACAACTCAAAGCCTGTGATGCAGAAAGGAATTCAGGAAAACAAGTAGTAAAAGATAAGAACAGAGATAAAACAGAGTGAGATTACAACTGAAGGAAAGGACACGAGGCAGAAACAGGAAGTAGTGATAAACACAACAAACAACACATCAGGTTGTTATCAGGTCCCGTTCACACCTGGATTCAAACTGTGATCGGTTTCAGATAATCAACGATACGATCTCACGCTGTCGCACCTCTGAGTACAATCACAGGAACACACACACACACACGCACACACACACACACACACACACACACACACACACACACACACACACACACACACGCACACACACACACACACACACACACACACACACACACACACACACACACACACACACACACACACACTCCCTGGCCTGAGGAGTGGAACATGATGTCCAAGGTGTGATTTCATTATTCCTGTCTGTCCTTTCCTGATTATTGTGGACTCAACAAATGGACGAGGAATGAGACCTTAATAAAGGGACACACACACACAGACACACACAGACACACACAGACACACACACACACACGCCCTCACTCTGTGTGTGTGTCTCTAGATGAAAGGTCACAAGGTCACGCTCTGAACCACCGACACCGAACATCCAGCTGAAAAGAAAATTGAACAATTCCACCACGTGAACTTCTCCACTGCTTCCTGTTTGTTGTGATGAGATTTCACTCTGCAGGTTATTTGTCGAAGGGACAAAAACGATTCATCTCAAAACGTCTTCAAAGTGAATCTGTTACAGACGGAAATATGATTTGAATTTTCATCTCAACCAGCGGTTCAAGAAAATGACAAAGACTCTTAAAGTGTCAATTTCCCCGCAGCACTTGAACTCAACACGAGGGAAGAATCAGCCGCATCTTTAAACTTTGACCATTTTCATCATGTAAAAAGTGATATTTTGCTTTTACAACATTAACTTATTGTGACCACAGACTGTGAATAAAGATGGACGACACGACAGCTCTCGAAAGTGAAGCCAAAGCGTCTCGTTGGCCCCCTGGTGGCTGCCTGCAGTACAGGTCATAAACTCTGCCTCCTCCTGCAGGACATGATGAGAGAATAAAGTCTCTGAGCTTTCTCACAATGTTCTTCTCTGGTATTTCGTGGGTTAGTGTAGCCTCTATCGCCACCTACTGGCCCGGAAGGGAAACTATCCGCAGTGGGGAAGACGAGACCGACGATTACGACCCAAGTTACGTTTTTATTGGCGGCCTCTAGTGGCTGTGATAGGATGAGTCAGAGATATAAGCTATTAAACATTAATAAACTGATCTTTATGCCTAAACCAAACCCAGCGGGGGCTTCGTGGCTGTAACCGTGACAACGAGTGTCTTGTGCTTCGGTTTGAAAACGTTGAGCAGTTTGTTAAAGTGATTTATAGTTTTAAAAATATAGTTTGGTACTTTCACCTGCGACTGACCTCAGCTTTTCTACTCTTGTAGGGACATATGCCTCATTTACAGTAGGTTCAGGAATGTGGGAAACACACACACACACACACACAGACACACACACACACACACACTTTCCAGTATCTCTCACAGATGAGTAGACTAAAGCAACAAGACGGTGATGTAACGGCAGCGGCGTTGAGACGACCAAGCGGCGTGCGCTAATTGAGCCGGATCACTGAGCACGCCCTTGAATAACTTGGATTCCGATCAGGTAAGAAAGTGCAGCAGGAATGTGAGCGTGATATAATACAGACAACGCTCAGAACATTGTTACACAAGCAAGTCGACAACTGCCTGACGAAGAAAAACCCACAAGCACCAGCTCATTCCACGAAGGGAATCAAATCAAGCTGCACCGAATCGCACACGCTCACAGACATCAGTCCTCTCAATATTTCGATTTCTTTGAGCGAGATCAGTGAAGATGTTAAAAAACAGCGTTAGAGAAAGAGAGAAATCCTCAGAACTAAAAACAGTCAGAACCGAAGCTGTGTATTTAGTTGACTCATAATAAAATGACAGAGCAGAGGTTGATGCTCCAGGAGCCGGCGACACCGGGTCACCACTGGAGCCCGGGAATCCAAACCGATCCCAGCTGGCGACAGACTTTTACACCCTGCTTCAGTTTGTCATCATCACAATGTAGATGTCAGCAGAGTTCTCCTCTGTGGAGCCTGGCAGTCTCACAACCTCCGAGGCGAGAGCGCACAGGACACACACCAACAACAGACACACAACAGCCAAACCCTCCGACTGACAGCGAGCAGGCAGCTGTTCGAGGCCTGTGAGGTGGAGCTGAGGAATTCAGCAAGTGTGGGCACGGAGCGGCCCGGGAGCTACGAGCCCAGAGCGGGAGGTGGTGCTGAGACTGGGAGGAGGAGAGTGGAGCGGAGCAGAGGAGCTGGGGTGATCACCAGCTCCTCATTCCTCACACGGAGCTGAGGTATTAAACTTTAATCTAACACTGTGTGATGATAATATATCATGCAACCATAACAAACCCATCTATCTCCCAGTCACCGTGGCACAAATCACACTTTGCTCATACTTCCAATCCCCTGGATGATGGTTTGTGTTCTTACACACAGCGCCAAGAAAACTGATCTAATTATATCTGTCAAAGGACGAGGAATCCAGAGACCAGACCATAATACAACATGAGGGGCTGCAGAACAGGACATTTACACCGTCAACGCAAACACGGAGGAGAGTAAACGTGACGGAGAACGAGAGGAGTCGTCCGACCAGCTGAGAGAAAACCAGAAGCTCGTATCTCAGACAGAACTTTAACAGCTGCAGACCTGGTTCCCACAAGTGACTTCAAAACCAACCAACACAAGAACCGTGTCAAACTGGTCGGAGAGTCGACGTCCAAGAGAAAAGGTTCCATGAGGTTCCAACAGAACCATCGTCACCATCGTTACATCTGTGAGAGATGAGATGTTGGTCGTATCACAGAAACCTGAAAACGTTCAATAAATTCATATCTTCATCACCTCCAGAAAACTGAAGAGGATGAAAATAATTCATTCTGTTAACGTGCTGACCGTCACCGGAGCGGCTTCCAGGATCTGCTCTGTACGCAGATCTGAGACAAGCAGACCTCCAGAACCTCAATACCTACATTACCTTCATATCCTGAAGATCTTTTAAATCCTCAATGTGAGACTGGTGTTGAACGCAGAGCTCAGGTATCATAGCAACAACAGAACCACAGAGGACAAGAGACAACTGGACCTGTTGGAGGAGCTGCAGGAACCTGACGTCTCGCTGCGCGTTGTCCTGAACCTTCTAATCAAGAGAGAAATACAAGAGTGGCAACAGACCAAAGATCGAAAGCTGGAGGGGAGGATGGCAGTGTGTGTGTGTGTGTGTGTGTGTGTGTGTGTGTGTCTGTGGTGTGTGTCTGTGTGTGTGTGTGTGGTGTGTGTGTTCATCTCTGGTTGGCTCCCCTCTCCTCCCATCTGTCGCCGCGGCGGCTCCAGCAGCTGACGCACACAAACACTAACTGAGAAAATGAATTATATTTACATGTCCTTCCATTCATGCATCAGCCAATCACAGCTGACACTGAGCGAGAGGCGGACCCCCCCCCCCCCCGAGAGGACGCTGGAATCAAACATTTGAAGTTTCAACTAAATGAAATGTGAACCAGCAGAAAGTGGAGTTGATGAGAAGACGGATTCCACTCGTCAGGTCTTCTCCTCTTTGTGACGACGCTCAGAGCAGAAGCTGTAATTTAGGTTCGAGACGACGGGGAAGCCGCACACACGTCCCATTCAATGCACCAATCATACACACACCTCACAAACACAACCACACACACTCACACACGCACACACACACACACACACACACACACACACAGCTGCAAAGGAACACAACACAGCCTCAGGTTTCTGTCGACAAAGCGAGCTTCAGTTTCACGACATTTTAATTCAGTTCAGTTTTGATGCAGAAGAAACAGAAAATATCCTCAAGGGTCAAATATTTTTTACATTTTCATTATTTTACATTCTGATACGACAACAACACAACTGCCTCCTTGGAAGTGGATCCAGACGAGTGTTGACTGATGAGGCTGATTGACAGCTGCCACTCACTCACGGTGGGGTGAGTGGGTCAGAACCCGATGTCCCGGCTCCGTGTTGTTTCTCTGTGTTCAGCCTGATCAGCTTCAGGCTCCTTCTCAGTGCTGAACTGTGTGACGCAGAGATGTTGAGGTGGAACTCACGTGAGTCTCACCTGCTCGTTTCCTGTTTGCTTCCTGATTGTCTGGCTCAGCGATTACAATCAGAATGACAACAGGCTTGTTTACCTCTGTGCGTTTCCTGATTGTCGCAGCCTCTCGCTCCTCGTCCCTTTTCTCTCCTAACGTTTTATTTCCTCTGCCTCTATTTTCTCGGGGGAATGAGGCTCGATGATAATCGCCGTGAAATTGCAGGAATATTACGCTCACAGGCCTCCGTCCTTCTTCAGATGTGTCGGGGGAATAAGTGGCTGTTTCCAAAAAAGAGGAAGTGTTTGATTTATGAATCCAACTCCTTCCTCTTCCTGAGGCCTCTTCATCCTCAACTCACCTGGTTCCACTGTGCACGTCCTCTTCTAATGGTTTGAAACAGTCCACGTTTAAAACTGTGTCAGAGCAGGAACGTGGAGGATTCTTCTTCTTCTTCTTCTTCTTCTTCTTCTTCTTTCTTCTTCTTCTTCTTCTTCTTCTTCTTCTTCTTTCTTCTCATGAATCCAGCCTGACGACAGGCCGATGAATGAATCTTTTCCGTCCACCTGGCTCGCCTCCTGTTAACCCGCCGAGCATCTTACCTTCCGAGATCTCGTTGTTCTCCTCGGTGACTTGTCTCCGCTGGGACTGAACCACCTCGATGCCTGATCGCTGAGCTGCAAGACACAACAGCTAACGTTAAACTACTGAGGAAAGAGAGGAGGAGGAGGAGGAAGAGGAGGAGGAGGAGGAGGAAGAGGAGGAAGAAGAGGAGGAGAAGAGGAGGAGGAGGAGGAGGAGGAGGAGGAAGAGAGCTGCGTCGCTGATTGAACCGAGTTAAAGTCTCCTACCTTCATGTTTGGCCAGAAGAGGTTTACTCTCACGTCCTCCACTGACTGCAACGATTTTAAAGTAGTATTCCTTCGACGGGTCAAAGTCCTCGATGAGCAGCTTGGCTTCCTGCTTCGATACCTGAACTTCCTCCTTCTGTCCACCTGTGCAGGGCGAGAGAGGAACCACACACATCAGAGAGAGAGAGGTTTGTATAAACCGCTTTATGCAGAGAAAAGTTTTATATTCCAGTTTGAACTTTTCCTCCCAACACTGAGACACAAGATTAAATAAACACATAAACACTTTGAAATATGAGAAACTTTTGATTCCGAAGCACAAACACTTCATTATGTTTTATTCTGCGTTAATTGCATCTTTCCCCTCGTGTTTAAAGAAGCAGCTTCAGGCGGATTTACAGCGTCTGGCTTCTTCTCTAATGTGACACTCAGGGATCACCCGGTGAAATCCATGTAATTATGTTCACACAAAGTCAACACATCCACTCACAACATCGGCTTCAGCTGCATGAAGAGAAACTCCAAAACTTTTTAATCACCGACGGCGAGATTCAACCTCAGACTGAACTTCCTGTCAGGAGGAGGCGTTCGCCGTCGGCCCTGTGAGCCGAGTGTTAGAGGAGAAACATCGACCTGCGTCTGAACCGGGGGATGGACGACGAGGGAAAAGGAAGAAGGACGGAGAGAAGACAGACGACAAGATGAAGAGATAAGAGATGAAGACATGTTGAAAGAAGACAGAGAGAGATGAATGAGGTGCGAGGAGGAAGGAAAACAGAGCGTCACTCGGTGGAGCTCCTTCTCCACCGAGGCCCCGAAGTCTCTTCAATAAATATCAGTCCTCTAAATATCTCGTTTTCATCAGGATTCATGAATTATTCTCTGAGAAAGCTTGAAATCTCCAAACTCCTGGATTCACAACAATTTAATAAGTTCTGTCACATGCTTTCATCAGATTTCACAGCAATCTGTTCATTGATAATCAGCCCAGTGATCGATATGTTAAAGATGTTTTTCACTTCATTGACTGGAGGGTAAGTTTGAAATGAGGAGAACGAGAACGGGAACGTGTTGGAATCAAACCTGCAGCCGCTGCAGCAGGACACATGCCTCAAAATGTGGGACGCCCGCTCTACCAGGACGGCTTGTTATTATTAATATTAACATTATTAGTTATTAGAGCTTCCTCCAGGAACCGGCACGTAAACAGCGTTACCTTGAATATCCACACAATCCAGTGAGGCTCGGTGAGAGAGGAAAACTGGAGAAGTAGTATTTATCTTTCCTCCCCGATATGAGTTTCAGCTCCATGCTCCATGTGGGTCAGGCTCTGCTACACACACACCTGCACGTCCTCACACAGCATCAAACCATCAAACAACTATCTGAGTGACACCATCACTCAAACTGCCCAGAAAAGAAAATGAACAGTGAGACGCCCGAGGCGTCGGAGAGCGAGGAGCCGAGCCTCAGACTTTATTAACGCCCGAGGTGAAAACAGCTCGTCACGGCAGCAAAGAGCAGATTCAGGGAGGAACCACGTAAACACGACCCAGAAGAATCAAGGACGAGACAGAAATATGAACAAAAGAATAAGTAAAGAAGAAATAAAAGAGAAGCAGCGAATCCTGCAGAACGATGTTTAACTCTCGTAGCAGAAGAAATCCAACGTCATCGAGTAACAACAGCAGATTAGTTTCAGTCGGATGTTTTATTCTTGTGTGCGAGGTTAAATTCATCGTGTCATTTCGTCCTCCTGCTCGTTTTTCTGCTTCTGAAAACAAAATCAAATGTTCCAGGAGGAAACGATCTTGTCAGTTCTGTCTAAATCGAGTTTCCAGCGTCTGCTCCTGCAAAACGACCGACGGAACCAAAACCTGCAGACTTTTTAAAAACAGGAATAAGTTCCTTAACATTCGAGAACAAGTCAAAGTTAGAAATAAAAGAAGGACTTTCTGGGAGTAGAAGCTTGAACGTGAGACAGGACGAGTCTCGACCTCCAGCTGAGTTCTACAGACGTTCCAGCTGTTTGTGTGAATGAGCTCCAGCTCCGTCACGGGTCGTCCTCACGCTGGTATCAGCGGCCTGCGGCGAGCAGAGGGTCGCCCCGCCCTCGCACGGCCCTTCACTTCCTCTCACTTTTCTGAATCTGTTATTCTTTCTTTTCCCTTCTTCAGAACTGAGCGGTACCCGAAGGCAGCATGTTGCAAACTCCAGCTGTGTGGGCACGTCAGAGAGGAGTTCACCGAGCGTCGGTGAAAACATCTGAGGAAACGAAGCTTTGAGGAAACGCTCGATGTGTTTAAACCAGAAAACAAATAAATACATCCAGTGAGAAAAGAGAAAATGGAGGTTTCAGGGAACTCCCTGTTTACATTTAAAGACATAAAGAAGAAGAAGAAGTGTTGGTGCCGGGTCGTCACGGTGACCAGCGTCACTGTCAACACTCTTTGTACGCCTCCACCAACCAGACTCATGAGGTCACTGTGACCTTTGACCTTTGACCACAAAACCAACCAGTTCATCTTTGAGTTGAAGTGAATCTGAGGAAACCCCCCCTGAAGGAGTTCCTGAGATGTTGTTAAAGTCCCGGTGACCTTGAAAAGGGACGGACGACCTGTCTGAATAATGCCTCTGGCTTCTGGGCGTCACCAGCGCCGAGGAATAGAAATATTTAATGAACTTCTCCATAAAACCAATAAGAAACTGAGACTTTCCTAAACGATGACGCCCACGTTCTCTTCCTGATTGGTTCTCATCCGTCACGTGACTCGATGCAAAGCGTCGCTAACACTTCCTGTCTGTAACAGTTCCACCTCCGACTGCGACCACATGACCAGGGACGTGCTCGGTCACGTGACGTGTGTTTTCAGGTGCGTTAACGTTGACTGGGATCATTTCTGATACCGAACTAAAACGCTTGGTTGACTTTGTTTTAAACAAACGACGTAAGAAGAGCAAGATGGCGTCACCGGAGAGATTCCAGCTCCGTTTGCGTACGACAGGAGGAAGCTGCGATGCGTCGTCCATCTTTATTTACAGTCTGTGTGTTTCATAGTTTAGCAAAGCAAGTGTTTCACTCCCTGTTAATGGAATCAGTCTGTCCATTGATTTAAATGAGTCAATCTGGATCCAGTTTAATAACAAGGTAAGAGAACTCAGCTGCTCGGCTGCGTGTCTCTTCCTCTGCACAGTGAACTGTGAAGCAACAAGCAGGTGACAACATGAAAACCTTCCCTCGGGGGAAGAGTTCACTCCTCCAGGAGGCTCCAGCCACCAGAGACAGAGGATTCAGGGAATTTATTAGTCTGCGATCAGTTTGTCTTCCTCTGATTTGAGTTCTGTAACGTCCTGCATCGTGCTGCGGGACGTTCCAGCCGAGGAACCCTTCAGCAGGGCAGTAAACAACCGATCCCTCACAGCGTCCAGGTGTGAAGTGTGAGAACAGGCAGGACCGTACAGGAGCAGGAGACGGAGAATTCCTGATGAATCAAGTTCAAACTAGAAGATTCCTGCAGAGAGAAGTTCCACCAGCCTCCGACGACACCGTTTCATTTTCTGTCTTCAGATCGTAAACGTACAGTCGGCCGTCAACTCACAGCACAAACACACAATCAGTGTGTTTTACACAACAGCACAAACACACAATCAGTGTGTTTTACACAACAGCACAAACACACAATCAGTGTGTTTTACACAACAGCACAAACACACAATCAGTGTGTTTTACACAACAGCATAAACTATTCAACACGAGGATTCAGATCATCGTCACACACGTCGCAGGAAACTGAATAAAACCGACCGACACAGTGTTTCCTAACAACCGACTTCATTTCTCCACTCGCTCTCACAAACACGTGAACTCATCATGGTCGACCGCGTTCGGCCGCATCAGGAGAAAACCTGCAGAGTCAGAACGTCCATGAAGTCGTTATCGTTCAGCGCGAAGTCACGCGAAGTCATGAAACCTGCCATCATCATCGTTAGAGGGAACTGTGCACGTTCAGGGAACAATCACAATAATCAACCCTGATAATTAGAAGGAAATCTCCGCTCTTAGCTTTATTAGGGGGCGTGTCTGACGAGGCGTTAACGAGGTGCGAGACATACGATCTGCTCGAGGTGTTTCAGGAGAAACTCCTTCACCACAGACTTGAACTTTCCCTTCGAACCGTGAAGCAACACGATGAGTCTCACCTGGTCGTGTGGTGTAAACGACCTTGTAGCTTTCGAACTCTCCTTTCGGCTCCTTCCACAGAACCTGCAGCTTCGTGGGACTCAGGACTTTGGCTCGAAACCTTCTCGGCGACGAAACTGGGCGGAGACAGAAGGAAACAAACAGCTTTACGAGATAAACATCGGTTTGAAAGTGTAAATATGGGAATGGATGGATAAAAAAAGATGATCCCTGTCATGCAACATCCACAAGTCCACGGTTTTGATTTGAGACAGAATGCATATTAGTGGGTTTGATCCATAACACTGGATTGAGTTCAGGTTTCTGATGCTAACTTACGCAAACTGCCGAGTTATGAACTGTTGATTGACACATGTATTATTTCCAACAGATGGTTCAACCTCTTTTGTATTAACGTGGCCATATGTCGTGTTTAATAAAGTGACACAAACATCCTGCAGCAGTCTCGTTGTCTCGCTGCAGGACGTGTCACGGAGACGCGGGTTGCTCGTGGTCGTTAACGCAGCGAGCACGAAGCGCAGCTGCGACTGAAGTCAGACTGAACTCCCTCCAGAGTTATGGCGGCGGAGAGGCGCTCGCTCCATCTGTGTGTTTCAACAGTTAGGAAGGAAAGGAACACGAGAGAGGAGGATGAATTGCATCTCCTCCAAACGGGAGGACACAGATTAGCTCGCACAGATGTCACATTAAAAAGCAAAGTCCCATTCTCCTCCTCTTCCTCATCCTCGTCTTCCTCGTCTATCGTGCTCATTCGTCTCTGTGGGCGAACGACAGGTCTTCTTCTGTGTTCCACTTACCGGCGGCATCAAAGCAACGCCCCTGCCTCTCTTCCTGATTAGTCGTTGGCCCTATCAGACGCCTGGAGACCCCCCCCCCCACTGTATCTCTCTCGCTCTCTCTCTTCTTCCCCGTCCCGATCTCATTTGCTTTCTTTTCCTTCTCTGGCTGCGTCTGTGCTTTGAAATCGTCATCAGGGGAAGAGGAGGATGAGGAGGATGAGGAGGAAGGAGGGAACGAGACTCTCTTTTAACTGCAAGGAGAGAAAGAACAGAGGGACACCAAAGGGAAAAGGTTCTGGAATAGCATGAGAACTATTCCTCTCCTGTCGTCAGCGGGAGCGTTCAGACGCTCCACACATCAACGACCAGCTGAAAATCTAAACACTCTTTACAACGGCCTCAACCGGTGTAGAAACCGTCAGAAAAGTCAACAACGCTGCGTCACGCCGACTTTATCCCACTTCCCAAAAGTACGCTGGCGTTTGACGGAGCTCCGCTGCAGCGTTGTTGTATTTTCACATTCACACACTGGAACGAGGCCATTGTAAAGCGCCGCGATGCCAACAACCACATCTCCAGGGTCAACAACCACATCACCCCATCATTCTCACAGCGGCAGAGCCAAGTCCCAGAGGAGGAGAACTCATCGAGGAGGAGAACTCATCGAGGAGCATTCCACATCTCGCTTTGTCAACGATACGAAAACAAAAAGCAAAGCCAGGGGCTGCAAAATAAAGAAAAACCCACAAACTTGTGTGTTTGTGTCCTCATTACGAGGTGAGCCATCTGCTGCGCCGACTTCTTTAAATACCACACGGTGAGTGACAGGAGGCGGAAAGGGGCGGTTCACCCAAAACTGAATCATGAGAGAAACGTTAGAGGATGGAACTTCTCACTGTGTCTGTTTGGGACCAAACGCAGCCGGGTCATATACAGTGACGATAATAAATACCATGTTTGAGCTTTGCATGGATGGTAACAACTTTATGGACGACAGCTGGAGAGACACCGTGTTCAGGTGGAAGACACCGGTCGGGACAAACCCCGGATTCAGGGACAGATTCCTATAATGTGATTGAGGATCCGGATGTTTAGGGGACGATATTTAAGAGTGTTTATGAAATTTGGTGCAGATTCAAATAAAAGTCGTGATCTAGTGAATTCCAATGAGGCTTCACAAGGAGGCTGCTGGTGGAGGAGTGGATGTGCCTCTGGTTCTGGGATGTGCTGACGGAGGTAATCCCACAGTCGGTCGAGGACGACACCGTTTGGAAGTTAATTGTCATCTTTCTTTGAATCAGCTTCTTCCAACAATGCAGGATTTAGCCGAGCTGATGAGATTTACCACAAAAACACCTCTGCAGATTTTTTGGGTGAACCGCCGCTTTTACACGTGTCGTCATCTGCAGAAAACATAAACCCACGTAGGCATGTAAAGAAACTTGAGTTCAGCACTGGGAGGATAATCCCAGTTTCAATGGAGAGAGCGTGAAGTCGGCGCATTCAGCAGCAGGCAGATATATTTATATACAAACACACATGAGGAATACTGAAGCAATGATCTCACCAACCTGGGGACGAGAGCGAGGGCTGGGTTTCAGCTCAGGGTTTCTCTCTGTGTCGCAGAGACAAAGGACTTTCTCTCATCTGCAGAGAGCTGCTCAAATCCCAAATGATTCCAGACGCAGATACTTCGCACCTCTCTGTTTGTTGTGCAGCGGAACCGCGTGTGTGCGTTTGTTGTGTGTAGCCGTGTCAGTGCGACTGGAGTGCGAGCACGCGTGTGCATGAATTATTTACGTTTGCCCGCAACAGGAGGAAAAGTGAACTCCGGTGCACGTACAAATCTTTGTGCAGCTTTTTCTGTGAAGCTTCTGTTTTAGAAACCTGGTTCCTTTGCAGCCACACACACACACACACACACACACACACACACACACACACACACACACACACACACACACACACACACATGCACACTTCTCTGTGAGACTCACACAGAAACATGTATTGAATGCTGAGGAAACATCCTCACGTGTGAAGATGAAAATGTTATGTTCATCTACTTTTCCTGGAGTTTCCGGTGCAAACAGCCGACGCCGGCCGACGGAGGGTTAAACGTGTGTCACAGCCGCGGCGAGTTGTGTCACAGCCGCGGCGAGTTGGTGTCACAGCCGCGGCGAGTTGTGTGTCACAGCCGCGGCGAGTTGTGTGTCACAGCCGCGGCGAGTTGTGTGTCACAGCCGCGGCGAGTTGTGCAGCAAAGCAGACGCACAAAGTGTTTAATGCTCGAGAGGCAGAATTGTGGCGACATTAATGAAGCAGGAGGATTTAAAGGAGTGTTTCAACGTGAACTAATCTTTATCACCTTAAACATCATGGGATCGGATCATGAACTGTAAATAAAGATGGAACACACGTCTGCACGTTGGAAGCCCAAACATACGTCTTTGACAAGCAACGTCTACTGCAGCCAGCCACCAGGGGGCGATCGAGATGTTTGGGCTTCACTGTTCGAGAACAGGCATGTCGTCCATCTTTGTTTACGTCCTATGGTTCAGATCTGGAGTTTGTTCCATTACATTATGGCACGAGGCAGGTAGAGGGCGCTGTTCTTACAAACCAGAGCTAAAGCTGTTATAGTTTATTGGATCTGATGAAACGTGAGCACATTCCACGCCAGCGTTTCCCTGCAGGTAGAGAAACCTCACAGATTGAACCTCACAGAGGCTGAACTGAGCCACTGAAGGTTCCTCTGACCTGAAACAGGGATTCGGTGACGGGCGTCTGCTGGGAGGACTAAGTCATTAGTTAATAACAGTCCTCGCTAACCTTTTCTACAATGAAACCTGGGAAGCAGAAAACAGGACGGACGCTGCAGATTAAAAGATTTAAAGGCGACAGTTTCTTTCACCTCTGATTGTAAAGGTTGGAGCTCAGTGATCAACACAGAGAATACGTATTAATCTGAAGTCGACTGTTATTTCCCCTCGTCTGACTCGAGGATTTGGAGCTGAGGAGTTTCTGGAACCTCTCCAGGCCGATCGTAACTCCTCAGCTCCTCTCGCGTCGCTGCTGCAGCCGAGGTTCGCTCACTGAGGCGCCCTCGCTCACTGAGGCGCCCTCGCTCACTGAGGCGCCCTCGCTCAGGAATGCCGTGGTTTCAGTTCACTGGCCAAAAACCAGCGAGTGACTCTGCTGCTCGAACGTCGAGCTGCAGCTTCACCGGGTCGGTCGGGGGGGAGACGATTTAACATCTCAATATATACAGGCTATGGTGAAATACACACTATTGTCTAATATTCACCCAAATATTTACTGGTTTTAGTTTCTCACTTCTGGATTTCTACTGTTTTTAAGCAGCAGTTTGATTAACATGAGGTTGATGGTTCACTGACTTGAGGTAAGGATAATCTTCACTAACCCACGCACCTCACATAACCAAGCAGGAGCTTCTAGTGATTCAAAGACCATGAAGTTTAGAAAAGGTGTTCCACAAGGCTCTATCCTCGGTCCTCCTCTTTTCACTGCTTCACTGTTCCACCTGAAACCAGCAGCTTGGTGAAAGTGAGTCTGAGTCAGCTTCCTGATGCAGGATGCGTTTACGTGAAGAACCAAACTGACTCGGGGCCAAACATCTCGACGTTAGCGTCACATTCTCTCTTCAAACAGACTGGAAACACAAAACGTCATCGTGGACCCCCGCTCGCACTCGATCAGCTGATTTCACAGCCTGAATATCAAACTACAGAGAAGCTGTGAGCAGAGCTTTGGTTAAAGGTCACTAACGGCGTTAAAGAGATAACGTGGGAACGTGTTCATCGCTGAACAAGGTAAACAGGGTGAGAGACGACAGGTCACAGGGTGAGAACATGATGTGAATGAACAGATGGAGGTGAGGATATGAAGAGGTAGAAGATTTCACATCTGTGACACGAATCCCGTCGTTAGCTCCCTTTGAACAGGTAAATAAAGAATCTGAACACGTGTGGACCATCACACGGCGACAGAACACGCCACAGCTGTCTGTCGGCACAACACGTCTCCTCATTAGGATTTCAGCATCCAGGCTTTTCCCCCCCGAGACAAACACGAGAGGGGCAATTAAATGAAGAACTAAAACTAACTAAATAAAAGTTGATTTCTTTGGAGACGAACAAAACAAAAGCAGAAAAACAAACGATGCCTGGGTTTCCACACCAGCGCCACGGTGAGGTTTGCTGAGGCAGCAGCGAGGATTCATCCCGAGGACCCGGCCACACACACGTGGGTTGAGCAGAACCGCTCGTTCACGTCTACATCAGCAGCGCGAGCAGCTCAACGTCTGTGTGGTCGACCTCACAGTGTGGATTTCACAGTGAATCAAGATGGAGGGAACCCTGATGTCAGCGGTTTGAATCTCCTGCTTCACACGTGGAACTCAACTCTTCGCTTTTCATCCCTGATTTAAAAGCCGGTGCTATTTCACACTAAAAGCTGAAGCTCTGCAGA